>JAGKTI010006651.1:0-11804 GCA_018397915.1 Birgus latro | reverse complement strand
AATAACACAGAAAGATCAGAATTATTACCTCCCATGCAAAATCCACTCCCAACAGATTAGGTGTGCTGTGACTCCATTTTTTTTTTCCTTAAATAATCCTTTCACAACTGTTGAATTTATTCAGAGATCTTAGTAACCCCCATCGTTTTGCTTGCATGCGTCAGCCTTGGTCACCTAATGGCGGCTCTCCACGCTGCTCAATCCCTGGCAGCCTCCCTGTTCAGTCCCTCAACCCTTAAGCCACACTTAATGACCTCGTCCCATGTCTTTCTCGGTCTACCCCTCCCCCAATATTAACACCTCTCACTCTCTGTATTTACCCATGTATTTACCTATTTATAGTATACAGAAATTGAGCTAAGCTCATATTGTCCTCTCTCCATATCTACATTCATCTAATCTAGTTTTAAATACATGAATGTTTTTCGCCTGCACCACCTCTTCATCTAAGTCATTCCAAATACAGTAAAACTTCGATATAACGGACTTCAATAGACCGGAATTCGCTTTTATCGGACTCGAGGAGCTACCGGACTAAACTCCTATATATCGGAAAAAGTCCAATAAAGCCAGAAAGCAGTCCGGACTGCCTGACCACTTCAGCTATGTTCACCATAATAAGACAAGCAAAAGCTGTTCACCACAATAAGATAAGTAAAAGACATGTTTTTCAGTGCACAGTACAGTATTATAATAACATTTGATTAATGTAGTGAAGGTATAACACAGTACAATACTGCAAAGGTGGTGAAAACCACTCATGCAATCCGGACTAATGTCTGATATATCGGAAAAAGTCCGGATTAGCAGGGGTAAGTCCGGATGTCGCTTTTATCAGAATTTCGCATTTTTCGGACTGGCTTGGGCCCCAATTAGTTCGTTCTAGTGAGGTCTTACTGTACTTATGCTTCTGCTCAGGAAACTGAACCTTATGAGATCATTAAGACATCTACTTTTCCTCAACTTGAAGCCATGACCTCTTGTTCTTCCATCATCCAACACAAAAAGATCCTCTCTATCCACCCTTTCCAATTCTCGTACATAATATCATGATCAAGCCACCTCTTTCCCTTCTCTCGTGCAGTGTTGGTAACTTCAGTTTTTCCAATCTCTCCTCGTAGGTGAGTTCCCTTAAACGTGGTATCATCTTCGTTGCCATCCGCTGAACCCTATCTAGTTTATCAATATGCTTCTTCAAATGAGGTGACCATACCACTGCCGCATACTCTAGTCCTGGTCATATCATGGTAACTATCAACTCAATCAACATTTCCTCATCCAGATATTTAAAAGCCACTCTCATGTTGGTCAGTAATCTATAAGTTCCCCCCAAAATTTTGTTTATATGCTTTTCTGGTGACAAGTCATCCCGAATAATCACTCCCAAGTCTTTCTCTCCTTTCTTTTACTAATTATCTCATTGCCAATTTTATATGTCCAGTGTGCTCTTCTTTCACTCACTCCCATTTCTAATACATGACACTTCTTGGCATTAAAGTCCATTTTCCAAGTCTGGCTCCAGCTGTGTAGTTTGTCCAAGTCCTCTTGCACTTCTTTACAACTATCAATACATTTAATATGTTTCATAATTTTAGCATCATCTGCAAACATACTCATGTAACTATTCAAACCCTCTGGCAAATCATTCACATATATCAGAACCATTACTGGGGCCAGGACAGAGCCCTGGGGTACTCCACTAGTCACATTTCTCCATTGTGAAACCTTGTCTCTTATTACTGTTCTCATCTGCCTTCCTATCAAATAATCTCCCATCCACTTTAATAGTCTCCCCTCAAAAGGGCCTCAACTTCCACAATAGTCTCCTATTGGGCACCCTGTCAAATGCTTTCTTAAGATCCAGATAGACACAGTCCGTCCATCCCTCTCTCTCCTGTACGACATCTATTACCCTACTGTAGAAACTTAATGATCTTCCTTCCCTAAAACCAAACTGTCTTGGTGTTATCACTTCATTTTCTTCTAAATACTTTATCCATCTTTTTCTAATAACTTTCTCACAGATTTTACAAACAGTACTAGTAAGTGACACAGGTCTATAATTAAGTGGATCCTCCCTATCTCTTCCCTTAAAGATTGGCACAATACTTGCTCTTTTCCAATCTTTAGGTAACTGTCCATTTTCAAGCGGTCTTGATGATGACATAAACTGGCCACACTAACTGGTCGGCACATTCCTTCAGGATCCATAAAGCCACACCATCTGGTCCCATTGCTTTACTCACATCCAAATCCTTCATCAGCTGTAGCACCTCATTCATATCAACTGTAATTTCGGCCATTCCCGTCAGCCTGGGTTCCATTTCAGGCTCGCTAAATTCATCTTCCAATACATAAACTGACTGCAGCTTGTTGTTCATTATTTCACACAAGTCTTCCTCTCTTTCGTATGTTTCATCTCCATCACTCAGTCGTATTACTGTCCTTAACTATAAAATAGTTTCAGCTATTTTTTACAGTTAGATACAATATCTTTTCATATTTCTTTTCCTCTTCTCTCCGTACCCTTATATATTCATTTCTTACCTGCTTGCACTCCTCCCAAACCCTTTCACTATATCTTCATCTCACTTTATTCCATGATTTTTTTCTTGCCTATTGTGCCATCCTACATCTGTTGTTAAACCATTCTTTCTTCCTTTCCATAGCTGCAGAAAATTTTGGGACATACTTAGTAACTCATGTTTTATATACTTCTGTCAAAAACTCACATTTCTCATCAACATTTGTGATCATATTCATTTTACTCCATTCTACATTCTGGAAAAAGTTCCTCAGGGAAGCAACGTTTGCCTTCCCATAATTGTATCTATCTTCTCTGTGTTTTTCATCTCTTTCTCCTTCCCTTACTCCTACCACGTCCATCTCAATTACCAGATGATCACTTTTACCAAAGGGGAATTGGTAGGTTATGCTCCTCACATCATTTGGGTCCTTTGTGAATACTAGGTCAAGCCTGGATGGTTCATCAACACCCCTAATTCTTGTGTTTTCTTTGATCAACTGGGTTAACATGTTTTCCATCACCAATTTCATTAATTTATTTCCCCATGATTCCTCATTGTTCCCAGCATCCATATTTTCCCAATCAACTTCTCTACAGTTAAAATCTCCCATTAATATTATTCTATTTCTTCGTTCAATTAACATTTTTAGCCTGACAATGGATTCTCTTATTAACTGTTCGTAATCTTCCTTCGTCCATGCCCTAGTTTTGGGGGGCATATAAAAAACTATTACATCCATTTTTTCTCCATAACTGTCCTCTATTACAACTCCCCAAAGTTCAGCCATCGTTTTTGAAGGCTCCAACATGCTTGAATGCTTTGGCCTTGGTCACCTAATTGCGGCTCTCCACGCTGCTCAATCCCTGGCAGCCTCCCTGTTCAGTCCCTTAACCCTTAAGTCACACTTAATGACCTCGTCCCATGTCTTTCTCGGTCTACCCCTCCCCCAATATTAACACCTCTCACCCTCCGTACCCAATTATCATCCCCCATCCTCTCTACATGTCCAAACCACCTCAGCCTACCTCTGCTCATCACAACATAAATACACTCCAGTCCCATCCTACCTCTCAACTCTTCCATCGTAAATTCAGCCCCCCCAGGCCTTGCACGCAGGGACGCACTGCACATCCACCTAATCATTGTCATTTCTGTACGTTTAAACCTGCGAATATCCTCTTCCTTTACTGCCCAGGTCTCACTACCAAACAGCATCACACTCCTAACACATGCTGCATACGAAGACCCCTTAGCACGTAAAGATAGTCCTCTCAATGTCAGGAGAGGCAACAGCTCCCTGAACTTCTTCCAACCACTTCTCACCCTAGCAACCGAGCTAAGTCCAGCCCCACCTCCGGCACATAACATGTCTCCCAAATAACGAAACTCCTCCACACACTCAAGAGACTCGCCTGCAAGTTCAACCCTCTCACGCCTAACAATCTCCACCTGCTCTCCCCGACACGCCGCACACATGAAATCAGCATCATCTCGCAGTCTACCTCTAATACCACTACATCTCTTGTGCACCCATTTATCACAAACACTACACAAGATGGAATTACTTCTCACACCCTTGTGGCAAACTGCATATGGCCACTCTCCCTCTCCTCTGATTGTACCACCACCAACCCTAGATATCATCACTTTTGTTTTATCTGCATTTACCCTTAAGCCCTTGTACCCCATACCCTCTCTCCACTTCTTAAATCTTTCCTCTGCCTCCTTTTCATTCTCTGCAATCAACACCAAATCATCAGCATACAACATCTCCCATGGGAGTCCATCTCTGAAGTCAGGTGAGAGGGCTTCAAGCACCATGATAAACAAGAAGGGACTCAAAACTGACCCCTGATGCACACCAACATTCACGGAAAACTCATCGCTCAAAATTCCATTCACTCTTACCTGGGTGCGAGCACCCAAGTACATGGCCATAACCACCCTAACCAGCCATTCTTCCAACCCTAGCTTTCTCATTGCCCACTTCACCACCTCTCTAGGGACTCTGTTAAAGGCCTTTTTCAAATCAACAAAAACAAGATACATTTCCCTTTTCTTTCCAATATACACAAAAATAATTGGCACAAGGCATGAATTAATCGAATTTTAACCAAAAAATGATGAATTTGAGGTGAGTAAGGCAGGGGTGTTCACGAGTTGGCAGCTTAGAGTAAGTATCGGACATGGCTATCACTATGAAAATCATCATTTCTCATATCTTATGCACTAAAATATGGGATACAAAGCATCAAATAAATAAACTGTTACCAGAAAAACAGTTAGGTATGGCAAAGGTGTTCACTGTTCACCAACAGCACCGGTCATTCTTGACCCTAACCTAACCTAACCTAAATTAGAAAACCACCTACCTAACTCCATACCGGACATGCATAGCGCTTAATTAAGATCCCATTCACATAAATAATTGGCACAAAGCATGAATTAATTGAATGTTAACCCAAAAATTATGAATTTGAGGTGAGTAAGGCAGGGGTGTTCACGAGTTGGCAGCTTAGTGTAAGTAAGTATCGGACGTGGCTGTCAATATGAAAATCATCATTTCCCATATCTTATGCACTAAAATATGGGATGCAAAGTATCAAATAAATAAATTTTTATCAGAAAAAAAGTTAGGTATGGCAAAGGTGTTCACTGTTCACCAGCAGCACCAGTCATTCTTGACCTTAACCTAACCTAACCTAACCAAAATCAGATAACCACCTTCCTAACTCCCTACCGGACATGCATAACACTTAATTAAGACCCCACTCACATAAGTAATTGGCAAAGAGCATGAATTAATCGAATTTTAACCCAAAAATGATGATTTTGAGGTGAGTAAGGCAGGGGTGTTCGCCAGCAGACTACATAATGAACGTAAGGAAGAGACATGATTATTACTGAGAAAATCACCTTTTCACAGCCTGTGCACTCAAATATGGGACACAAAGCATGAAGTAAATAAAATGTAGCCAGAAAAATTATGATTTAGAGGTGTGTGGGGCAAAAATGTTCACCAGTTGACTAGATAGTGAATGTAAGTAAGAGACATGGTAATCACTGAGAAAATCACCTCTTTTACAGCCTGTGCACCCAAATATGGGACACAAAGCATGAAGTAAATAAAATGTAACCAGAGAATGAGGATTTAGAAGTGATTATGGAAAATATTTAGCAGTTGACAATGTTTACTTACAATCCATGAACGTTGTTTACCCCCGTCTCTAAGGTTTTTACAGTGGTCATAATTGCTCTTGAAGCATGTCCAGTAATCCAGTGTTTAATTACACTTAATCCTTAGCACTGTGAGTTTTGATTATTTAAACAAGAATGAAAATACTGCAAACGATTGGACAGCCGTCCACCGTTCATGGGAGTTGAGACAGAACTAGTAGGAGGGCGATTTGGCAGGAAGGGAGCTAGTCGGTGCGAACAGGAAATTCAAACTGACGCGGTCAGAAAAAATCGGATTTTTTCGAATTTTGGGGCATTTTGGGGTTTGGACAGCCTACGATGTCCGAATAGTGATATATCCGGATAGTGGACGTCCAGATAGTGGAGAGATTACTATTCAGTAACACTTTACTGTTTGCCAACAACACTTCACTGTTTTCACAAGTACCAAAAATATACAGACTTCACTAACACTGCACTACACTTAAACTGAACTGAAAACCGACTGATCTCGCTCTAGTACTTTCCCCATCGTGATATAATCTTCCTATATTCTAGAGTTTTCTACACTCAACAAGAACAACAGTTGCCAATTCGGAGATATCCAAAACATGCCAGAGTTTCTTACACTGCACAACTCTAAATTATTTAGCATACAAACTCAATTTAAATTACAAAATTTCTATCTACCTATCTAAAGGGGTGGCCACAAACAAATAGCCTCCATGTCACCCTGTTCCCCACCGTTTCACTGACCTGCTCCCACCTCACATCCCCCTCTCTCATATACCACTCCACTCCATCCTCCATCTCATCATTGGCCTCCCCCTCCCTCTCCCCCCCTCCACCTCACTCACGTACACTCTCCTCGTCAGTCTCTCACTCTCCATCCTCTCCACATGGCCAAACCACCTCAATGTGTTTCTCCTAACGCTTCCCATCACATCCACATCCACACCATAACACTCATTCACTTCCTCACTTGTCAGTCTCTCTCTCCATGTGACTCCACATGCTCCTCTCAAATAACTCAGTTCCACTCTTCTCACTATTGACTTCTGTCCCTCTAACAAGGTCCAAGCTTCACTTCCATACTTTAGAGTTGGTATCACAATACTGTCATATAGCAACTTTTCCACTTCCATGCTAACCTCCCTGTTCCTTATCACTGCTTTCAAGGAACCAGCAACATGTCTTCCCAGCTGTACCCTATCAAGCATTTCACCCTCCAAACTTCCATCCTTAATCATCACACTACCCAAGTACTTAAACACACTCACATTTTCCGTTTCCTCTTCATCCAACCTCACTGTACATTCACTGACTTCACTTCTCTCAAAGAACATCACGTTACTCTTCCCCACATTTACCTGTAGATTCCTCTTCTTACTCATACTCCCATACTCATCCACCAAACCCTGCAGCTCTCCTTTGTCTTCGCTTAAATTCCGCTTCTTACACACTCTCCCAAACTCATCCACCAAGCTTTGCAGCTCCCCTTCGTCTTCACTCAACAACATAGTATCATCTGCAAACAACAATACTGGTAGTTTCCAAACACTGCCCTCTCACACTAGGGCCGCTTCAACATCCTCTGCCCTACCTTGTATCTCTTTCATAACCCCATCCATATACAGACTGAACAACCATGGAGACATGACACATCCTTGTTTCAATCCAACCTTCAAACAGAAAAATTCACTCAGTTCATTATCCACATGCACTGCAGCCTTAGCACCTTCATACTTACTCTTCACGGCCTTCCACAACTTCCCATCTACTCCATATATTCTTAATACTTTCCACAATCCTTGTCTATCCACCTTGTCATATGCTTTCTCCAAATCCATGAAGGCTGCATACAACTTCTTTCCCTTTTCTATAAACTTTTCCACTAAGGATCTAAAAATCAATCTCTAATCTACACAACCTCTTCCCTTCCTAAAACCTCCCAGTTCTTCTTCAATTAATTCCTCTGTTATTTCCCTAACTCTGTCAATAAGTATCCTACCATATACTTTTCCTATTACACTAAAAAAGGCAAATGCCCGTATGATTACCACACACTTCTTTTTTCCCCTTTTCCTTTGTACGGGGGAATAATTATACCTGACTTCCAATCCTCCGGGACTCTACCTTCCTCCCAGGCTAATCTGCACATCTTCCACATCCATTCTATTACTATCTCTCCCCCATGCATCTGCATTTCACCACACACTCCATCAATTCCTGGGGCCTTTCCCATCTTAACTTTTTTCATTGCTTCCACAACTTCCATTCTACTGATTTCTTCCTCTCATCTCACATCCCTCCTTCTCCCAGCCATTCCTCAGCCACTTATACTTGCATTACTTTTATTTTTCAAGTTCAACAATTCCTTAAAGTGTTCTCTCCGTCTGCTCATTTTTGTCCCTTCTCAACTGGTAATCGTTTCGTTTCGTTTCGTTTTTGAAGGCTCCAACATGAGTGCATGCGTCGGCCTTGGTCACCTAATGGCGGCTCTCAATGCTGCTCGATCTTTGGCACCCTCCCTGGTCAGTCCCTTAACCCTTAAGTCACACTTAATGACCTCGTCCAATGTCTTTCTCAGTCTACCCCTCCCCCAATATTAACACTTCCCACCCTCTTGACCCAATTATCATCCCCCATCCTCTCCACATGTCCAAACCACCTCAGCCTACCTCTCCTCATCACAACACCAATACACTCCAGTCCCATCCTACCTCTCAACTCTTCCATCGTAAACCCAGCCCCCCCAGGCCTTGCACGCAGGGACGCACTGCACATCCACCTAATCATTGTCATTTCTGTACGTTTAAACCTGCAAATATCCTCTTCCTTTACTGCCCAGGTCTCACTACCATACAGCATCACACTTCTAACACATGCTGCATACAAAGACCCCTTAGCACATAAGGAGAGTCCCCTCAATGTCAGGAGAGGCAACAGCTCCCTGAACTTCTTCCAATCACTTCTCACCCTAGCAAGAAAGCTAACTCCAGCCCCACCTCTGGCACATAACATGTCTCCCCAATAACAAAACTCCTCCACACACTCAAGAGACTCACCAGCAAGTTCAACCCTCTCACGCCTAACAATCTCCACCTGCTCTCCCCGACACGCCGCACACATGAAATCAGCATTATCTCGCAGTCTACCTCTAATACCACTACATCTCTTGTGCACCCATTTATCACAAACACTACACAAGATGGAATTACTTCCCACACTCATGTGGCAAACTGCACATGGCCACTCTCCCTCTCCTCTTATTGTACCGCCACCAACCATAGATATCATCACTTTTGTTTTATCTGCATTTACTCTTAAGCCCTTGTGCCCCATACCATCTCTCTACATCTTAAATCTTTCCTCTGCCTCCTTTTCATTCTCTGGAATCAACACCAAATCATCAGCATACAACATCTCCCATGGGAGTCCATCTCTGAAGTCACGTGAGAGAGCTTCAAGCACCATGATAAACAACAAGGGACTCAAAACTGACCCCTGATGCATACCAACATTCACGGAAACCTCATCACTCAAAACTCCATTCACTCTTACCTGGGTGCGAGCACCCATGTACATGGCCATAACCACCTTAACCAGCCACTCTTCCAACCCTAGCTTTCTCATTGCCCACTTCACCACCTCTCTAGGGACTCTGTCAAAGGCCTTTTCCAAATCAACAAAAACAAAATACAATTCCCTTTTCTTTCCAATAAATTTTTACGGAAGCTGTTGAACAATGAATATGGCATCAGTGGTCCCCCTGCCTGGAATAATCCCAAACTGCATCTCGTCGATATTCACTCTTTCTCTAATCATACCTTCTAGAACTCTCTCCAATACTTTCATTATCTGATCTAAAAGCTTTATACCTCTGTAATTCCCCTTTCCAGGGCATCACCCTTCCCTTTGTACACATTTACAATTACACTCTTCAGCCAATCATCTGGGACAACACACTCATATATAATCATATTTATCTGGTCAGTGACTAACCTCACCCCAGTATCTCCTGAGGCCTTCAACATTTCGTCAGTCAACCCAGACACACCTGCCGCCTTCCCCACCCGCATCCTCCATGTTGGAGCCTTCAAAAACGAAAACGAAAACGAATCCTGCCTATTGCCTCACTCACAGTAGCAGCGTCAATCAATGGCCAAGGGCCAAACACTGGATCTGCTGGCTCCAAACCTTCCCTATCCCAATCAAACTCCTCATTCAACAACCGGCTATAATGCTCTCTCCATGCATCTTTAATATCCTCACTGTTTACCACTACCCTTCCTTCATCATTCTTCACACACTGCTCACCTACAATGTCCCGATTATCCCTCTTCACCTGAATTTCCACCCTAAAAATCATATTTTTCCTTTCTCCATGATTTAGATTATCAATTAAAAGTCCCTGTGACTCAGACTTCACCCTGTATACCTCTCTTCTAGCCCTGCGCTTGGCAGCCAAGTACTCCTCCCTGTTACCACCCTTCTTCCATTCCTGGAAAAGTCTTCTTTTCTCCTTAACTGCAGCTTCTACACCCTCATCCCACCACCAAGTTACTTTATGTCTTGGTGGGCCTCTTGTCCAACTGCACATTGCATCGGTAACTCTAAAGAGGTTGTTCTGCCATTTTTATCTTTCACTCTCCAACTAACTTCTTTGGCACCCTGTTTAACCCTCTTTACCTCTCTCTAGAACATTTTCTTACATTCCCTTGACTTTACACTCAAATTCCTTCCAAATTCCTCATTCACTCTCTTCTTACTCTCTCTCACTAAAGGGGGTATCACACGGTACCTGAAACCATGGTTTGCTGACGAAGTTGTGGTAACTGCCCACAAAACCGTAGTAGCCTCTGAGGATTTCGTCAGAAAACTGGATTCGATCCAAACCCATTCCCTGTCCATGGAATCAGGAAGAAAACATTTTCTCTGATAGGAGAGAGAGCTGAATGGAGAACTTGAAGGCTATACTACAGTATTATGTTTATTTTTTAAAGTTATAATTCCCTCCTTGAGTGCCTATACATTCCATTATATATATTATTCATAATGAAAGCTTAAATAACCTTTTATATCATCCACGTGTGAAATATCAATGTCGATTTACATTGAAGAGCGGAGACAGCACACCACGCTGGGTGAAAGAGTACTGAATATTTCTCGCTGTTCATTCAACACTGCAGATATGATGGCATCTGGGCAGATAGTATGGAAAAGGGCTGCTAAAATTGCCCTCATTGAAAAAATAAGGCCATTCCCTCCTCTCTTCTCATCAACCATCCTCAGCTCCACAACCGCCTTCTCTTGGTTTTGGCCGCTGCCGCTTCTTTCTCCTCCTCTTCAAGCGTCACCACCGCAAAAGCCAGTGCAGCAATCACTCTCCCCTCAGCAAATTCAAAATAAGCCATGCTGTGTCTGATTCATGTGACTCGTGTGAGATGGTGAGACAAATTACAGTGTGCTTTGTTTACATTTTTGCCGAAAGTAAGTGGCGTTCGAGGAACGCGTGTGATAGGGTTTGTGCCTGGTTCCAGCAAACCAGGAACGCATTCCGTTGGCAAACCACGATTGCAAGTACTGTGATACCTCCTTAATCTTTTCACTTCTCTCTTCCTCTCTACAAACAACTCTCTCTTCCGTCTCTCAACTTCCTCCACGCCCCCGTTTCTTATCCCCTTACTACAGTAAGGTCCTGGGTTACGTCAGACTTCCGTTCCTGAGACATGACGTAAGCCGATTTTGAACGTAAGTCAAGTTTTACAGATTTTTCAACCATACATTGCATACTATACATGTAATAATCTTATAACAGGTTTTTATAAGAAACACAGTCCTTTGAACTGATGATATTTAATGAATAAAATATAAGTTGTACTTGCTAAGAGTCTTCGTCACTGTAGCTCACTCGCTGCAGTAACGGCACTTCTCATCGTCAAGGCAACCGAGTTATGCCGCACCTGCTTCACCCACAACTGAGTCAGGCTGCCGCTCCCTCACTCTCCCGTTCTTACACACGTGCACACTGCCAACACACATTTTATTCCTAAATTCAAACACTTTTCATACTTCATCATACAATAAAGTTTACCG
>JAGKTI010006650.1:0-11804 GCA_018397915.1 Birgus latro | reverse complement strand
AATAACACAGAAAGATCAGAATTATTACCTCCCATGCAAAATCCACTCCCAACAGATTAGGTGTGCTGTGACTCCATTTTTTTTTTCCTTAAATAATCCTTGCACAACTGTTGAATTTATTCAGAGATCTTAGTAACCCCCATCGTTTTGCTTGCATGCGTCAGCCTTGGTCACCTAATGGCGGCTCTCCACGCTGCTCAATCCCTGGCAGCCTCCCTGTTCAGTCCCTCAACCCTTAAGCCACACTTAATGACCTCGTCCCATGTCTTTCTCGGTCTACCCCTCCCCCAATATTAACACCTCTCACTCTCTGTATTTACCCATGTATTTACCTATTTATAGTATACAGAAATTGAGCTAAGCTCATATTGTCCTCTCTCCATATCTACATTCATCTAATCTAGTTTTAAATACATGAATGTTTTTCGCCTGCACCACCTCTTCATCTAAGTCATTCCAAATACAGTAAAACTTCGATATAACGGACTTCAATAGACCGGAATTCGCTTTTATCGGACTCGAGGAGCTACCGGACTAAACTCCTATATATCGGAAAAAGTCCAATAAAGCCAGAAAGCAGTCCGGACTGCCTGACCACTTCAGCTATGTTCACCATAATAAGACAAGCAAAAGCTGTTCACCACAATAAGATAAGTAAAAGACATGTTTTTCAGTGCACAGTACAGTATTATAATAACATTTGATTAATGTAGTGAAGGTATAACACAGTACAATACTGCAAAGGTGGTGAAAACCACTCATGCAATCCGGACTAATGTCTGATATATCGGAAAAAGTCCGGATTAGCAGGGGTAAGTCCGGATGTCGCTTTTATCAGAATTTCGCATTTTTCGGACTGGCTTGGGCCCCAATTAGTTCGTTCTAGTGAGGTCTTACTGTACTTATGCTTCTGCTCAGGAAACTGAACCTTATGAGATCATTAAGACATCTACTTTTCCTCAACTTGAAGCCATGACCTCTTGTTCTTCCATCATCCAACACAAAAAGATCCTCTCTATCCACCCTTTCCAATTCTCTTACATAATATCATGATCAAGCCACCTCTTTCCCTTCTCTCGTGCAGTGTTGGTAACTTCAGTTTTTCCAATCTCTCCTCGTAGGTGAGTTCCCTTAAACGTGGTATCATCTTCGTTGCCATCCGCTGAACCCTATCTAGTTTATCAATATGCTTCTTCAAATGAGGTGACCATACCACTGCCGCATACTCTAGTCCTGGTCATATCATGGTAACTATCAACTCAATCAACATTTCCTCATCCAGATATTTAAAAGCCACTCTCATGTTGGTCAGTAATCTATAAGTTCCCCCCAAAATTTTGTTTATATGCTTTTCTGGTGACAAGTCATCCCGAATAATCACTCCCAAGTCTTTCTCTCCTTTCTTTTACTAATTATCTCATTGCCAATTTTATATGTCCAGTGTGCTCTTCTTTCACTCACTCCCATTTCTAATACATGACACTTCTTGGCATTAAAGTCCATTTTCCAAGTCTGGCTCCAGCTGTGTAGTTTGTCCAAGTCCTCTTGCACTTCTTTACAACTATCAATACATTTAATATGTTTCATAATTTTAGCATCATCTGCAAACATACTCATGTAACTATTCAAACCCTCTGGCAAATCATTCACATATATCAGAACCATTACTGGGGCCAGGACAGAGCCCTGGGGTACTCCACTAGTCACATTTCTCCATTGTGAAACCTTGTCTCTTATTACTGTTCTCATCTGCCTTCCTATCAAATAATCTCCCATCCACTTTAATAGTCTCCCCTCAAAAGGGCCTCAACTTCCACAATAGTCTCCTATTGGGCACCCTGTCAAATGCTTTCTTAAGATCCAGATAGACACAGTCCGTCCATCCCTCTCTCTCCTGTACGACATCTATTACCCTACTGTAGAAACTTAATGATCTTCCTTCCCTAAAACCAAACTGTCTTGGTGTTATCACTTCATTTTCTTCTAAATACTTTATCCATCTTTTTCTAATAACTTTCTCACAGATTTTACAAACAGTACTAGTAAGTGACACAGGTCTATAATTAAGTGGATCCTCCCTATCTCTTCCCTTAAAGATTGGCACAATACTTGCTCTTTTCCAATCTTTAGGTAACTGTCCATTTTCAAGCGGTCTTGATGATGACATAAACTGGCCACACTAACTGGTCGGCACATTCCTTCAGGATCCATAAAGCCACACCATCTGGTCCCATTGCTTTACTCACATCCAAATCCTTCATCAGCTGTAGCACCTCATTCATATCAACTGTAATTTCGGCCATTCCCGTCAGCCTGGGTTCCATTTCAGGCTCGCTAAATTCATCTTCCAATACATAAACTGACTGCAGCTTGTTGTTCATTATTTCACACAAGTCTTCCTCTCTTTCGTATGTTTCATCTCCATCACTCAGTCGTATTACTGTCCTTAACTATAAAATAGTTTCAGCTATTTTTTACAGTTAGATACAATATCTTTTCATATTTCTTTTCCTCTTCTCTCCGTACCCTTATATATTCATTTCTTACCTGCTTGCACTCCTCCCAAGCCCTTTCACTATATCTTCATCTCACTTTATTCCATGATTTTTTTCTTGCCTATTGTGCCATCCTACATCTGTTGTTAAACCATTCTTTCTTCCTTTCCATTGCTGCAGAAAATTTTGGGACATACTTAGTAACTCCTGTTTTATATACTTCTGTCAAAAACTCACATTTCTTATCAACATTTGTGATCATATTCATTTTACTCCATTCTACATTCTGGAAAAAGTTCCTCAGGGAAGCAACGTTTGCCTTCCCATAATTGTATCTATCTTCTCTGTGTTTTTCATCTCTTTCTCCTTCCCTTACTCCTACCACGTCCATCTCAATTACCAGATGATCACTTTTACCAAAGGGGAATTGGTAGGTTATGCTCCTCACATCATTTGGGTCCTTTGTGAATACTAGGTCAAGCCTGGATGGTTCATCAACACCCCTAATTCTTGTGTTTTCTTTGATCAACTGGGTTAACATGTTTTCCATCACCAATTTCATTAATTTATTTCCCCATGATTCCTCATTGTTCCCAGCATCCATATTTTCCCAATCAACTTCTCTACAGTTAAAATCTCCCATTAATATTATTCTATTTCTTCGTTCAATTAACATTTTTAGCCTAACAATGGATTCTCTTATTAACTGTTCGTAATCTTCCTTCGTCCATGCCCTAGTTTTGGGGGGCATATAAAAAACTATTACATCCATTTTTTCTCCATAACTGTCCTCTATTACAACTCCCCAAAGTTCAGCCATCGTTTTTGAAGGCTCCAACATGCTTGAATGCTTTGGCCTTGGTCACCTAATTGCGGCTCTCCACGCTGCTCAATCCCTGGCAGCCTCCCTGTTCAGTCCCTTAACCCTTAAGTCACACTTAATGACCTCGTCCCATGTCTTTCTCGGTCTACCCCTCCCCCAATATTAACACCTCTCACCCTCTGTACCCAATTATCATCCCCCATCCTCTCTACATGTCCAAACCACCTCAGCCTACCTCTGCTCATCACAACATAAATACACTCCAGTCCCATCCTACCTCTCAACTCTTCCATCGTAAATTCAGCCCCCCCAGGCCTTGCACGCAGGGACGCACTGCACATCCACCTAATCATTGTCATTTCTGTACGTTTAAACCTGCGAATATCCTCTTCCTTTACTGCCCAGGTCTCACTACCAAACAGCATCACACTCCTAACACATGCTGCATACGAAGACCCCTTAGCACGTAAAGATAGTCCTCTCAATGTCAGGAGAGGCAACAGCTCCCTGAACTTCTTCCAACCACTTCTCACCCTAGCAACCGAGCTAAGTCCAGCCCCACCTCCGGCACATAACATGTCTCCCAAATAACGAAACTCCTCCACACACTCAAGAGACTCGCCTGCAAGTTCAACCCTCTCACGCCTAACAATCTCCACCTGCTCTCCCCGACACGCCGCACACATGAAATCAGCATCATCTCGCAGTCTACCTCTAATACCACTACATCTCTTGTGCACCCATTTATCACAAACACTACACAAGATGGAATTACTTCTCACACCCTTGTGGCAAACTGCATATGGCCACTCTCCCTCTCCTCTGATTGTACCACCACCAACCCTAGATATCATCACTTTTGTTTTATCTGCATTTACCCTTAAGCCCTTGTACCCCATACCCTCTCTCCACTTCTTAAATCTTTCCTCTGCCTCCTTTTCATTCTCTGCAATCAACACCAAATCATCAGCATACAACATCTCCCATGGGAGTCCATCTCTGAAGTCAGGTGAGAGGGCTTCAAGCACCATGATAAACAAGAAGGGACTCAAAACTGACCCCTGATGCACACCAACATTCACGGAAAACTCATCGCTCAAAACTCCATTCACTCTTACCTGGGTGCGAGCACCCAAGTACATGGCCATAACCACCCTAACCAGCCATTCTTCCAACCCTAGCTTTCTCATTGCCCACTTCACCACCTCTCTAGGGACTCTGTTAAAGGCCTTTTTCAAATCAACAAAAACAAAATACATTTCCCTTTTCTTTCCAATATACACAAAAATAATTGGCACAAGGCATGAATTAATCGAATTTTAACCAAAAAATGATGAATTTGAGGTGAGTAAGGCAGGGGTGTTCACGAGTTGGCAGCTTAGAGTAAGTATCGGACATGGCTATCACTATGAAAATCATCATTTCTCATATCTTATGCACTAAAATATGGGATACAAAGCATCAAATAAATAAACTGTTACCAGAAAAACAGTTAGGTATGGCAAAGGTGTTCACTGTTCACCAACAGCACCGGTCATTCTTGACCCTAACCTAACCTAACCTAAATTAGAAAACCACCTACCTAACTCCATACCGGACATGCATAGCGCTTAATTAAGATCCCATTCACATAAATAATTGGCACAAAGCATGAATTAATTGAATGTTAACCCAAAAATTATGAATTTGAGGTGAGTAAGGCAGGGGTGTTCACGAGTTGGCAGCTTAGTGTAAGTAAGTATCGGACGTGGCTGTCAATATGAAAATCATCATTTCCCATATCTTATGCACTAAAATATGGGATGCAAAGTATCAAATAAATAAGTTTTTATCAGAAAAAAAGTTATGTATGGCAAAGGTGTTCACTGTTCACCAGCAGCACCAGTCATTCTTGACCTTAACCTAACCTAACCTAACCAAAATCAGATAACCACCTTCCTAACTCCCTACCGGACATGCATAACACTTAATTAAGACCCCACTCACATAAGTAATTGGCAAAGAGCATGAATTAATCGAATTTTAACCCAAAAATGATGATTTTGAGGTGAGTAAGGCAGGGGTGTTCGCCAGCAGACTACATAATGAACGTAAGGAAGAGACATGATTATTACTGAGAAAATCACCTTTTCACAGCCTGTGCACTCAAATATGGGACACAAAGCATGAAGTAAATAAAATGTAGCCAGAAAAATTATGATTTAGAGGTGTGTGGGGCAAAAATGTTCACCAGTTGACTAGATAGTGAATGTAAGTAAGAGACATGGTAATCACTGAGAAAATCACCTCTTTTACAGCCTGTGCACCCAAATATGGGACACAAAGCATGAAGTAAATAAAATGTAACCAGAGAATGAGGATTTAGAAGTGATTATGGAAAATATTTAGCAGTTGACAATGTTTACTTACAATCCATGAACGTTGTTTACCCCCGTCTCTAAGGTTTTTACAGTGGTCATAATTGCTCTTGAAGCATGTCCAGTAATCCAGTGTTTAATTACACTTAATCCTTAGCACTGTGAGTTTTGATTATTTAAACAAGAATGAAAATACTGCAAACGATCGGACAGCCGTCCACCGTTCATGGGAGTTGAGACAGAACTAGTAGGAGGGCGATTTGGCAGGAAGGGAGCTAGTCGGTGCGAACAGGAAATTCAAACTGACGCGGTCAGAAAAAATCGGATTTTTTCGAATTTTGGGGCATTTTGGGGTTTGGACAGCCTACGATGTCCGAATAGTGATATATCCGGATAGTGGACGTCCAGATAGTGGAGAGATTACTATTCAGTAACACTTTACTGTTTGCCAACAACACTTCACTGTTTTCACAAGTACCAAAAATATACAGACTTCACTAACACTGCACTACACTTAAACTGAACTGAAAACCGACTGATCTCGCTCTAGTACTTTCCCCATCGTGATATAATCTTCCTATATTCTAGAGTTTTCTACACTCAACAAGAACAACAGTTGCCAATTCGGAGATATCCAAAACATGCCAGAGTTTCTTACACTGCACAACTCTAAATTATTTAGCATACAAACTCAATTTAAATTACAAAATTTCTATCTACCTATCTAAAGGGGTGGCCACAAACAAATAGCCTCCATGTCACCCTGTTCCCCACCGTTTCACTGACCTGCTCCCACCTCACATCCCCCTCTCTCATATACCACTCCACTCCATCCTCCATCTCATCATTGGCCTCCCCCTCCCTCTCCCCCCCTCCACCTCACTCACGTACACTCTCCTCGTCAGTCTCTCACTCTCCATCCTCTCCACATGGCCAAACCACCTCAATGTGTTTCTCCTAACGCTTCCCATCACATCCACATCCACACCATAACACTCATTCACTTCCTCACTTGTCAGTCTCTCTCTCCATGTGACTCCACATGCTCCTCTCAAATAACTCAGTTCCACTCTTCTCACTATTGACTTCTGTCCCTCTAACAAGGTCCAAGCTTCACTTCCATACTTTAGAGTTGGTATCACAATACTGTCATATAGCAACTTTTCCACTTCCATGCTAACCTCCCTGTTCCTTATCACTGCTTTCAAGGAACCAGCAACATGTCTTCCCAGCTGTACCCTATCAAGCATTTCACCCTCCAAACTTCCATCCTTAATCATCACACTACCCAAGTACTTAAACACACTCACATTTTCCGTTTCCTCTTCATCCAACCTCACTGTACATTCACTGACTTCACTTCTCTCAAAGAACATCACGTTACTCTTCCCCACATTTACCTGTAGATTCCTCTTCTTACTCATACTCCCATACTCATCCACCAAACCCTGCAGCTCTCCTTTGTCTTCGCTTAAATTCCGCTTCTTACACACTCTCCCAAACTCATCCACTAAGCTTTGCAGCTCCCCTTCGTCTTCACTCAACAATATAGTATCATCTGCAAACAACAATACTGGTAGTTTCCAAACACTGCCCTCTCACACTAGGGCCGCTTCAACATCCTCTGCCCTACCTTGTATCTCTTTCATAACCCCATCCATATACAGACTGAACAACCATGGAGACATGACACATCCTTGTTTCAATCCAACCTTCAAACAGAAAAATTCACTCAGTTCATTATCCACATGCACTGCAGCCTTAGCACCTTCATACTTACTCTTCACGGCCTTCCACAACTTCCCATCTACTCCATATATTCTTAATACTTTCCACAATCCTTGTCTATCCACCTTGTCATATGCTTTCTCCAAATCCATGAAGGCTGCATACAACTTCTTTCCCTTTTCTATAAACTTTTCCACTAAGGATCTAAAAATCAATCTCTAATCTACACAACCTCTTCCCTTCCTAAAACCTCCCAGTTCTTCTTCAATTAATTCCTCTGTTATTTCCCTAACTCTGTCAATAAGTATCCTACCATATACTTTTCCTATTACACTAAAAAAGGCAAATGCCCGTATGATTACCACACACTTCTTTTTTCCCCTTTTCCTTTGTACGGGGGAATAATTATACCTGACTTCCAATCCTCCGGGACTCTACCTTCCTCCCAGGCTAATCTGCACATCTTCCACATCCATTCTATTACTATCTCTCCCCCATGCATCTGCATTTCACCACACACTCCATCAATTCCTGGGGCCTTTCCCATCTTAACTTTTTTCATTGCTTCCACAACTTCCATTCTACTGATTTCTTCCTCTCATCTCACATCCCTCCTTCTCCCAGCCATTCCTCAGCCACTTATACTTGCATTACTTTTATTTTTCAAGTTCAACAATTCCTTAAAGTGTTCTCTCCGTCTGCTCATTTTTGTCCCTTCTCAACTGGTAATCGTTTCGTTTCGTTTCGTTTTTGAAGGCTCCAACATGAGTGCATGCGTCGGCCTTGGTCACCTAATGGCGGCTCTCAATGCTGCTCGATCTTTGGCACCCTCCCTGGTCAGTCCCTTAACCCTTAAGTCACACTTAATGACCTCGTCCAATGTCTTTCTCAGTCTACCCCTCCCCCAATATTAACACTTCCCACCCTCTTGACCCAATTATCATCCCCCATCCTCTCCACATGTCCAAACCACCTCAGCCTACCTCTCCTCATCACAACACCAATACACTCCAGTCCCATCCTACCTCTCAACTCTTCCATCGTAAACCCAGCCCCCCCAGGCCTTGCACGCAGGGACGCACTGCACATCCACCTAATCATTGTCATTTCTGTACGTTTAAACCTGCAAATATCCTCTTCCTTTACTGCCCAGGTCTCACTACCATACAGCATCACACTTCTAACACATGCTGCATACAAAGACCCCTTAGCACATAAGGAGAGTCCCCTCAATGTCAGGAGAGGCAACAGCTCCCTGAACTTCTTCCAATCACTTCTCACCCTAGCAAGAAAGCTAACTCCAGCCCCACCTCTGGCACATAACATGTCTCCCCAATAACAAAACTCCTCCACACACTCAAGAGACTCACCAGCAAGTTCAACCCTCTCACGCCTAACAATCTCCACCTGCTCTCCCCGACACGCCGCACACATGAAATCAGCATTATCTCGCAGTCTACCTCTAATACCACTACATCTCTTGTGCACCCATTTATCACAAACACTACACAAGATGGAATTACTTCCCACACTCATGTGGCAAACTGCACATGGCCACTCTCCCTCTCCTCTTATTGTACCGCCACCAACCATAGATATCATCACTTTTGTTTTATCTGCATTTACTCTTAAGCCCTTGTGCCCCATACCATCTCTCTACATCTTAAATCTTTCCTCTGCCTCCTTTTCATTCTCTGCAATCAACACCAAATCATCAGCATACAACATCTCCCATGGGAGTCCATCTCTGAAGTCACGTGAGAGAGCTTCAAGCACCATGATAAACAACAAGGGACTCAAAACTGACCCCTGATGCATACCAACATTCACGGAAACCTCATCACTCAAAACTCCATTCACTCTTACCTGGGTGCGAGCACCCATGTACATGGCCATAACCACCTTAACCAGCCACTCTTCCAACCCTAGCTTTCTCATTGCCCACTTCACCACCTCTCTAGGGTCTCTGTCAAAGGCCTTTTCCAAATCAACAAAAACAAAATACAATTCCCTTTTCTTTCCAATAAATTTTTACGGAAGCTGTTGAACAATGAATATGGCATCAGTGGTCCCCCTGCCTGGAATAATCCCAAACTGCATCTCGTCGATATTCACTCTTTCTCTAATCATACCTTCTAGAACTCTCTCCAATACTTTCATTATCTGATCTAAAAGCTTTATACCTCTGTAATTCCCCTTTCCAGGGCATCACCCTTCCCTTTGTACACATTTACAATTACACTCTTCAGCCAATCATCTGGGACAACACACTCATATATAATCATATTTATCTGGTCAGTGACTAACCTCACCCCAGTATCTCCTCAGGCCTTCAACATTTCGTCAGTCAACCCAGACACACCTGCCGCCTTCCCCACCCGCATCCTCCATGTTGGAGCCTTCAAAAACGAAAACGAAAACGAATCCTGCCTATTGCCTCACTCACAGTAGCAGCGTCAATCAATGGCCAAGGGCCAAACACTGGATCTGCTGGCTCCAAACCTTCCCTATCCCAATCAAACTCCTCATTCAACAACCGGCTATAATGCTCTCTCCATGCATCTTTAATATCCTCACTGTTTACCACTACCCTTCCTTCATCATTCTTCACACACTGCTCACCTACAATGTCCCGATTATCCCTCTTCACCTGAATTTCCACCCTAAAAATCATATTTTTCCTTTCTCCATGATTTAGATTATCAATTAAAAGTCCCTGTGACTCAGACTTCACCCTGTATACCTCTCTTCTAGCCCTGCGCTTGGCAGCCAAGTACTCCTCCCTGTTACCACCCTTCTTCCATTCCTGGAAAAGTCTTCTTTTCTCCTTAACTGCAGCTTCTACACCCTCATCCCACCACCAAGTTACTTTATGTCTTGGTGGGCCTCTTGTCCAACTGCACATTGCATCGGTAACTCTAAAGAGGTTGTTCTGCCATTTTTATCTTTCACTCTCCAACTAACTTCTTTGGCACCCTGTTTAACCCTCTTTACCTCTCTCTAGAACATTTTCTTACATTCCCTTGACTTTACACTCAAATTCCTTCCAAATTCCTCATTCACTCTCTTCTTACTCTCTCTCACTAAAGGGGGTATCACACGGTACCTGAAACCATGGTTTGCTGACGAAGTTGTGGTAACTGCCCACAAAACCGTAGTAGCCTCTGAGGATTTCGTCAGAAAACTGGATTCGATCCAAACCCATTCCCTGTCCATGGAATCAGGAAGAAAACATTTTCTCTGATAGGAGAGAGAGCTGAATGGAGAACTTGAAGGCTATACTACAGTATTATGTTTATTTTTTAAAGTTATAATTCCCTCCTTGAGTGCCTATACATTCCATTATATATATTATTCATAATGAAAGCTTAAATAACCTTTTATATCATCCACGTGTGAAATATCAATGTCGATTTACATTGAAGAGCGGAGACAGCACACCACGCTGGGTGAAAGAGTACTGAATATTTCTCGCTGTTCATTCAACACTGCAGATATGATGGCATCTGGGCAGATAGTATGGAAAAGGGCTGCTAAAATTGCCCTCATTGAAAAAATAAGGCCATTCCCTCCTCTCTTCTCATCAACCATCCTCAGCTCCACAACCGCCTTCTCTTGGTTTTGGCCGCTGCCGCTTCTTTCTCCTCCTCTTCAAGCGTCACCACCGCAAAAGCCAGTGCAGCAATCACTCTCCCCTCAGCAAATTCAAAATAAGCCATGCTGTGTCTGATTCATGTGACTCGTGTGAGATGGTGAGACAAATTACAGTGTGCTTTGTTTACATTTTTGCCGAAAGTAAGTGGCGTTCGAGGAACGCGTGTGATAGGGTTTGTGCCTGGTTCCAGCAAACCAGGAACGCATTCCGTTGGCAAACCACGATTGCAAGTACTGTGATACCTCCTTAATCTTTTCACTTCTCTCTTCCTCTCTACAAACAACTCTCTCTTCCGTCTCTCAATTTCCTCCACGCCCCCGTTTCTTATCCCCTTACTACAGTAAGGTCCTGGGTTACGTCAGACTTCCGTTCCTGAGACATGACGTAAGCCGATTTTGAACGTAAGTCAAGTTTTACAGATTTTTCAACCATACATTGCATACTATACATGTAATAATCTTATAACAGGTTTTTATAAGAAACACAGTCCTTTGAACTGATGATATTTAATGAATAAAATATAAGTTGTACTTGCTAAGAGTCTTCGTCACTGTAGCTCACTCGCTGCAGTAACGGCACTTCTCATCGTCAAGGCAACCGAGTTATGCCGCACCTGCTTCACCCACAACTGAGTCAGGCTGCCGCTCCCTCACTCTCCCGTTCTTACACACGTGCACACTGCCAACACACATTTTATTCCTAAATTCAAACACTTTTCATACTTCATCATACAATAAAGTTTACCG
>JAGKTI010006649.1:4263-39895 GCA_018397915.1 Birgus latro | reverse complement strand
ATTTTCCCACCTCCCTTTCTCTCTCTCTCTCTCTCTCTCTCTCTCTCTCTCTCTCTCACACACACACACACACACACACACACACACAATTTCCTTTTTCAGTACCCTATCCTCTATCGTCTTCGTTTTTATCATTTTACTCTATCATCTGTTTTCTGTTACCCATCTTTCCATTTCTCATTCACTCCATATTTCTTCCCTCCTCCGTTCACCTCCCCTTCCCAGTTCTTTTCCTTTTCCTTTTCCTTTTCCCCGTGGCATGATGAAAAAGCACAATTTTTTGGAAGGGAACGTGACCTGGGAATGGTCCATCGAAGGGTTTTTGACCTTTGTGCAGACCATTCAGATGACGGAATTCCTCTTCTGAGAGTCTGCTGTCCGTTTTATTCCTTTCGCTAGGAACTGCTTAATTTTGTACTATATTTCGGCTAACGTCAGGCAGTTTTACCATAATGCTGAAGTGAAATCTACAGCAGAGAACTAAAAATCTCAAGCCCTTCAGTTCGGGCACGTCTCTTTTATCACCCAGTCCTAACGCCAGACGGTTTTATTAATCTCACGAGAAACGCTCCCCGGCTGCAGTGGCTGAAGCAGTCACCATTAACTTTGAACTGGACTTACAGTTTTATTCTAGCGTATGACGGGCGATTTTATCCAACCAACAGAAATTCATCGCAGCTAAAGAATTAACCCCTTCAATACGGTGAGGTTTCTTTGTAAGTCGGTTATCACTAGATCTTATGGAACTTCCGAAAAGCCGTTCACAGTTATGGGATGAAATTAGGTTACCGTTCATATAAGTCGTCCAGTTCGTTAAATGTTCCCTAAGCTAAATATAACTATCTGGTGATTAAAAAAAATAGATAAATAAATAAAATAAAATAAAATAAAGGAAGCAAACTCAAAAGTACGTCACTGGACTGAAGGGGTTGCTTTACCTGGCGAACATACCTTGTCTTCTTTGATGATAACTGGATGATATAACTGCGAGAAATGCTTAGTTTATTGAGTTACATAATTATTGCTAACATTTTGTGCTAACCCTCCCAAGTTCGCGTCTTCTCTTGCATTTTTTTTTAAAATTCCAGCTAATGCCAGACGATTTATTTATCTCTACGTTCATTGTGTCTGAGTATTGATAATGGTACCACTGACCCTCATATGATCGGGACAACTCGTGTTCCATTCCAGCTGAAGTCTGACGATTTTATTCAACTCAGTGTGAATCACGGAGCCTGAGTGTTAATACGCTTGTAAAGAAAACACCCAGTGAATAAAAAATACAGCACCAGGTGCTATCTGTCTGTTGTCAGATGAATAAAATCGCCTGACTAGCAAGATTGTCTTTTTCTGTACTGGAGAAGTTTACGAAGAATGTTTCTAGGAAAACTCTCGTTTGCTTACTAAAATCGTCTGCTGATAAAGAAAAAAATAATAATAAATAAAGAGTTTAGGTTAGAGATGATGATGTCTGTACTGTTTTTACTTCAACTTAGCCTCTCCATGATGAATACGGAATAGCAACAAGAGATTAACACTTGAATATGATGTCGGACACGAAGTAGTGTTGTGGAAAGGATGAAGAATCTTAGTATTCTTTTGCTGCCACTGACCTGCATGAAATAAGCGGCAAAAAGACGAAAATCTGTATCAATACAAAATCAATATAATCATCACTACGACTCGACATGTCTTTCCCACACTGAACAAAAGGTTAAACGTGTCTGGCCGTAGCAAGAACAAAACGAGAAGGAGCTGTCAGAGAGTGCCATGACCGACCTCAACCATGGGTCAAAGGGCCGGACGTTTATCCTTGCCCTGTGACCTTTGACTGACTGTTCTCAAAATCGAATCACTTTATCCTTGCCTGACCTTCAACTGTTCCACCATGTTAGTTCCAGATCTAATAAAAAATTGATTTATATTCGTCACACAGACACATACGCGCAAATACAGTATACATATAAAAGGATCGACAGACAAAACACATAGACACACACAGGACCAGAAACAATACACCCCCGCGCAATAAACAGATCCTCCTTGGCCCCCAGTGCTCAAGGACCCTCTGGCGCCAATTGCAGTCCTCATTTTCCCCTAGATTTTTCCCTTACGATCAACAAACACTTTTATTCAGCGCTGAGGGAGCTAACTGTGTGTGTGTGTGTGTGTGTGTGTGTGTGTGTGTGTGTGTGTGTGTGTGCGTGTGTGTGTGTGTGTGAGTGTGAGAGAGAGAGAGAGAGAGAGAGAGAGAGAGAGAGAGAGACTTAAAATTAGTGGTCAATGACTTTGAGTACTATGAAGGGTCCTTTCTTCATCATTATCATCATCAACAACATCACCACCACCATATTTGCTTGCCAATAATAAAGTGGGTGGGTATGATCTTGAGACAGGAGTCGGAGAGTATAACCTAGGCCTAACGGTAGGTCTATTAACAGAGTAGGGTTCCTCCAGCCCTCCCAACATCCTTCTCTCTCTCTCTCTCCCTCCTCTCTCTCTCAACCATCTACGCTACCGGTACCTTCCTGAGTCGATCCCAATTGAATCAAGTTGTGGTGATAGGCGGTGCTGCTATAGCCAAGGGGGAGGGAGGTATGGTAGGGTGGGGGTATGGTAGAGTGGGGGTATGACATGGTAGGGGGGGGGTTATGGCATGGTAGGAGGGGTTATGGCAGAGGCAAGGGTAGCTATGGGCTGGGGTTGGCAAGGGGGAGGGGAACAGCAGGGGAAGAGAAGCCAATGGTGGGACAGGGAAGGGAAGAGAAAGGCATGGTAGGGCAGCAAGGAGAACGGAAGGATACTGAAGGGTTGGGATGGGAAGGGTACGAGTATGGTGCGGTAGGGAGAAGGAAAGAGTATGGTGGGGTAGGGAGGGGAAGGAAAAAGAAAGGGAAGGGAGGAAAATGAAAGCGGAAGGATACGGAAAAAATGGAAGTAAAGGAAAGAGACTGGGGAAACAAGGAAAAGTAAAAGTAAAAGGAAGGATAAAAGAAGGGGGAGGGACTGGGAGAGTAAGGGAGGGGAAAAAGGGGGATGTGATAAGAAATTTAAAAAGAAGTAAAGAGAGGGAGATGGAAAGAAAAAGGGGGGAAGGAGAAGGAAAGAGGCAGGGAGAGAAAAGGAAAGGAAGGAGAGAACGACAGGAAGAAAACAGAGAAAAAAAAAGACGCGGCGGGTCAGAAGGAAAGGGAGAGGGGGCAGAGAGAGGGAGGAAAGAAAAGAAAAGGGGCAAGGAGACGAAGGGAAAGGAAAGCAAGGGAAAAGGGAGGGAGAGGAGAGGAGCGAAAGAGAAGGTACTACGAGAGGGAGAGGAAACGAAAGAGGAAGTGGGGGGAGAGAGTAAGGAAGGAAGAGAGAAGAGGAAGGAGGGAAAAAAGGAGAGGGTCAGGGAGAGCTTTGGAGGGGGGGATGGAACGGGTCAGGGAGAGCTTTGGAGGGGGGGATGGAACGGGTCAGGGAGAGCTTTGGAGATGGGGATGGAACGGGTCAGGGTAAGATGAAGGGAAATAGGGAGAAACTGGAACGAGTGAGATTGGGTGGAGGATCAGAAGCTTCATAAAAACCACACAACCCTGACGAGGTAGTAGGCTATGATGCTCTCTCCCTCTCTCTTTATTTGTCTTTCCCATTTCGTCAACTTCCTGGTCTGCTCTGCTCTGCTCTCTCTCTCTCTCTCTCTCTCTCTCTCTCTCTCTCTCTCTGTTAACACCAAGCTACTACTGTACTTCCCAACACCACTAATGAACCGCCTGCTGCCTTTTAAACAATAGATTCAAAAGAGATGATTCAGGCAGCTTAAATAATTATCCTATCCAAATATCACCCACGTTTTAACTAAAGTTTTTTTTTTTTTTTTTTAATTTCAAAGAGCAGTTGTAGCTACGTCTAGCGGTATTATTATTATTATTATTATTAATATCAGGATTATAGTGATGGTGATGGTGATTATAAAGATTAGTTATTGTGGTTATTTTTTACTACTTCTCTTATTCCATTACCTACAAAGTTCAGGCCAACTGCCATCGTTATGGAAGTATTGTTACTACCGGTATATGTACTATATAGTTATGCATTTGTATCCTATACAATCGGAAGAGAATCAGTGGTACGGTAATCTTTGATATGGTGGTCTATGTTCGATACCTTTGTATTGGACAGTTTTGGATAATAACGCCCCCCCCCCCCTCTTTCTCTCCCCCCCCCAGACGCCCCCCTCCCCATCCCCCCCCCCCCCACTCTCTCCCCCAAACTCCACTAATGAGTCGCTTGCTGGTCTTTTAAACAATACTTTCAAAGGAATTATTCAGGCTACGTAAATAATTGCCCAGTTATGTGGAAAATCGCCCGCTCAAATAACATGATTTTTAGAACAGTAGTGTGTTGGCTACTGGTGAGTTTTATATTATTATTATTATTACTATCATTATTATTAGAATTATTACTTTCACCAACGAAGTTGGAGGAGTTTATGTATTCACCTATGTTTGTCTGTCTGTCCAGACAATATCTCCAAAAGTTCTCAATGGGTCATGGGCCAAGAGAGAAGTGATTAAAATTTGGGGTGGATCCGGATCCGGATCATTTTTAATGGCAATGGTATTGGCAGAGGTAAGCGTTTTCTGAGTGCCTTCTAGTTATCATTATTATTATAACTACTGCAACTATTACTGTTGTTTTTGTTATTATCATCGTAATCATCATCATTATTATTACTATTATAAATACTATTAAAAATATTGTTGAAAAGGTGTGTTATTATATGCAATTTTTAGTCCCCTCCCTCCCTCCCTCTCTGTCGCGTAAAACTGAGTTAGTTCATTTACTCCGGCTCACTCCCGCCTGTCGCTCATTATCAAAGCCAGTAGCCTGTGCTTATGATATAGATTTAATTTATGCCTTCAGTAATTAATCCGGAATGTCGTGTTGGCAGCTTGTAATGGTCATGTCGTATTTCTTCGCTCGGAAAATCATGTGAAAATCGGCGCGTCGTTCTGGGAAAAAGAGCATGGAGTCTCTCTCTCTCTCTTTTTCCCTCTTCCCTCGTCACCTTCTTGCCGTATATCTCCATTTTCCTCCAGATTTTCTTTCCCCTTTTTGTTCTTCCTTCCTCCTCCACGCCCAATTACCTCCCAGTCTTCCGTTGTCGCTTTCCTATTCTCCCCTCCCCCCCTGCCTCCCTTCCCTACCCCTTCTCTCTCTCTCCCTCTCACCGTTCTCTAGTTTCCCTTTCCATCCTCCCTCCTTTCTCCTCCCTTATCTCTGCTTTTCATCCCTCTCATCTCCTCCCTCCCCTCCTCACCCCGACCCCCCTTCTCTCTTTGCTCCCCTATGATCCCTTTCCCATCCTCCTTCCTTCTCCTTTTCCTCTTTCTACCTCTCATTCCCCTCCCCTTCCCCCCCCCTTCTCTTTCCCTCCTCTACTTCCCTCTCCTCCCCAAACTAAGACAAGCTCTCACCCTTAGGCTACTCTCTCCCCTTCCTTCTTTCTCACTGTCTGCCTGTTTATAAATTGATCTGCCTGTCTGTCTGTTGTATGTCTGTCTGTCTGTCTATTTATCTCTATTTGTCTGTGTCTTCCCTCTCCTAACTTCTTTCTTCTCCTTATACTCGCAGTGTATTCAGACTTAGGAACAGCGCAAATGAAACTGCGCATAGAAATAAACAAGGAAAACAAGCTGGAGAAGAGACAGGAGGAAAGAGGGAGAAAGCAAGGGGAGAATGAGAGAGAGAGAGAGAGAGAGAGAGAGAGAGAGAGAGAGAGAGAGAGAGAGAGAGAGAGAGAGAGAGAAGAGAGAGAGACCTTACGATTCCGAAGAGGAGAGGTAGAACAAGTGCCGGGTTATCTGTTTTAATCTACCATTCTGCCCTACCTTTTACATACCTGTTACCTACCATTAACCCCTTCAGCTGGAGTACGTCATCACCATCATCATCCAGACTTGCTAAGGATGAGGTGAGGTAGGGTTTAGAGTACGCTGTCTTTATTTCACTCTCGCTACAGCTAGACGATTTTATTCAGCTTAGGAGAGCACCTTAGTAGTGAAGGGGTTGATGAAGGCTAGATCTAACCCTCCAGATGATAGTCCCTCACAAGCTGAGTAAAATCGACCGGAGTTAGCAAGAAAATTGCGTCCTCGGGATGAAAGGGTTGATAATAATTCATCTGGGCATGCAGCTGTTAATTTATCTCAGCTAAAGAAGTGTAGGCCTATAAGATTCCTCCTTAATGCACGTCCCTCATCTCTCCATCCCTCAAAAGGATGGTGGACTGCACGAGAAGGGAATCATTAGCCTCCTCCTCCTGTCGCTGCTGCTGCTGTTGCTCGCAATACCTTTTATCTTCATTCGTACAGTTACCAGACGCTCCATAACCAGACTGAAATGAACGGAAACCCCTGATAACACGATGCCGTATTATCATTACTCTTATTATTATAACTTCCCACATTCCTGTGGGAAGTTTTCGTGTTTTTGTCAAAATTATTACTATTCTCGCTTAGAAAATAAGAGGCCATTACTCGGAGGCTCACTGGCCTAGAGCCTTCAAACTTTGCCAGGTTAATCGCCCATCTGGCAGCTTCTTCTGGCCATATATGATGGCAGTCCATCAACCAGATCACTGAATATTATATATATAAAACGGATCCGGGGACGCTGTCTCAGAAACCGCTTAAGCTAGCAAGCTAATAATTTTGGTGCAATATAGCCTTAAGGCGGTCGCATTGCGGAAAGGAGTATGGTTCCAATCGGTTGAATCTCTGAGATCGCATGGGGTCAAAATCGGGACTTTTCCGGATGTCACCTAATTTTCTCTGAAGGATTAAAGATGCAGCCACCAAACTTGGCGGACCTGTGATGACCTAAGGTGACATGCACAATATCAGTGACCTTGACCTCAAGGTCCCTCTATAGCTCGGCCTCTAGTAGGCAATAGCTGTGGGACGTTCTTCTTCACCAGAATTGTCCTTGGACAGTTTTACGGTGTTCCAGTTATTATAATATTTGGTTGTTGTTCTTGTTGTTTAAATTATTGTTATTATCATTACTGTTATTATTTTATCTAGTACTTTTGTACCGAAATTGTTTTATCTCCATCAAATTAAACGATGCCTTGTTTTTAATGGTTTTTAGTTTATTTGCTCTTTACCTACAGAAACGCAGATTATAACACAAGGATTCATATTCCGAACAGGAATAAATATAAAAAGAATTCTTGTGAGTTTCCTCAGTGTTGCTATCAGATTATACTGTTTGATCTCTGTAATACTAAACGGTGACAGCTGAAAAATACACCCGCGCTTAGCCCTTACACCTAGAGTATCTACCGGAAGCTCACACGGGCCTATACAAAAAGACATGACAAAAATACAGATTGTACAAAACGATAAGGCATGCATCTAACAGGTACGGTATGCTACATAAACTACAAGTTAATAATAAACTGCAAGTGACTACATAGGCCTATTCTACAAACACAGACTACACAAATCGTATACGTATAGATATAGACTGTAACTGATGTGATTTAAATGCATATACACCCCTACCGATTATACTAACGACATAATATAAACACTCAGTACAAGGATACCTTTTACAGACCATACATTATAAAGTAAACTTGGCTTAGTTATGGGTGAAACATGAATCATTTTTTGGTACCGTATATAATTTTGTTACCTAAGGGTGAGCGATAAATTTCAGAAAATGTTGAGGAGGCTGTGAAACATTGTGAAACTTTACGATGAGCAAGGAAGGCAGAGGCAGTTCCAAAATGGGCATTGCGAAGTTGTATGAAATATGGAGGGAGTAAATACCGTGGCAGTTTATATAAGTGCCCCCTTGGTGGCAGTGTGCTAAACTAGTTATAACTGTGTGGTAGTCGTGGTGGTGGTGTGGTAGTGCTTGTGGTTGTGTGGTTTTGATGGTATCTTTGGTATCTGAAGTGGTAGTTGTGTGGTACTAGCTTGGTAGCTAAATGCGTGTTGATGCTGTGGCAAGAGTTAGTGGCAGATGATGCTGCGGAGTGGTGCAAGTATGGTAGTGGTAATAATGGAGGGTGTGGTAGGTTAGTGAGGTAGGACCTACGTTGTTGTAGTAGTAAGGTTGTTAGTACCGACTGAAAGTTCGTGGTGGTCGGTTGGCTCAAATGCTAGCAGATCATGTGGTGGTGGTTGATTGGTAGTACTAGTAGTAGTAGTTGTAGCAGCAGCAGCAGCAGCAGTAGTAGTAGTAGTAGCTGTAGCTGTATTAGTAGTAGTAGTAGCTGTAGCTGTATTACTAGTAGTAGCAGCAGCTGTAGCTGTATTAGTAGTGGTAGTAGCTGTAGCTGTATTAGTAGTAGTAGTAGCAGTGTGTGTATTTAGCCTACCATTCTTGACAATTTCAAGCACATTTGTAAATGTGTAAAATTTTGCTACCGGTAGTACTATTTCCAGTTCATGTCAGCTTACACGAGGAAAGAGGAAAGACAGAATATACAACACTACCCATTAAACATTGAATTATATAGTATGGCCATTTTATATTAAATTACGGCTTCAAGAATCCATACATACACCAGCGAGCCTGGATTATCATAATCTATATTCAAATTGAAATTATAATTACCTATAATTACCTCGTAATATATTAAATCAAGATTATGCGATTACCGTACAAATATTTTAGTGCAGCGTTAGGAGAAACACATTGAGGTGGTTTGGCCATGTGGAGAGGATAGAGTGAGAGACTGACAAGGAGTGTATGTGAGTGAGGTGGAGGGGGGGAGAGGGAGGGGGAGACCAAGGGTGTGAGGATGTGAGCTGGGAGCAAGGCAGTGAAAAGGCGGGGTACAGGGCGACATGGAGGCAGTTTGTTAGTGGCCATCCCTTACGGGATTGAGGCGTCTGGCAATAAATAGATAGATTCTTTTATTTACATCCATCTCCCCTTCTCCGTTTACATGCATGATTTTCTCTCTTCTTTTACTTGCATATTCTCTCCTTTTACTTGCATTTCTCTCTCTCTCTCTCTCTTTTTTTTTTTTTAACTTGCATACATTTCTCTTTCTTTTATTTGCATGTATTTCTTTTTTTTCTTACTTGCATACACATCTCGTCTTTTACTTGCACGCATCTCCCTTTTTAACGACCATGCATTTCTCTCTTCCATTCCTTGCATGCTCCTCTCTCAGTTCTTTTACTTCCATACATTTCTTCCTCTCCTTGTACTTGCATGTTCTCTCTCTTTTATTTACATGCACCTCTCCTTTCTTTTACATGCACATTTCTCCCTCTCCTTGTACTTGCAAACAATTGTTTCCGTTTATGTATTGCATGTCTTTCTCCTCTTTTACTTGCTTATATTTCTCTCTCTGTTTACTTGCCAACATTCGCTTGTTTATGATTCTGTTGTTATCCTGTGTCACACCAAAGCTTTCATTTACCCCTTCAATATGAGAATAAAATCGTCTGGAAGTAGCAAGAAGGAATGTCTTTAGAATAAGACGTCGTTTAGTATAAGACGATTAAATTTCTCAGCTTATCTTTGTAAGCACTTATATTTGAAGGATATTTACTTCTACATATTTGTGCGCAGTGCTTGAAAAACATTTACTCTTTCAAGTTGTTCATTGTTCTGAGTTTACCTCCGAATTTTCCTGCTTCCATTACTAATAACTTATTTATAAATCAATGCCAGTTTCACACGCACAAACCAACAGTTCTTTTTGTCGGAACTAAGATTTTGTTTATGCAGGATGAACAAGAAACATGACGAAATTCTGTACTATTTCTCCCCCTCTCCCCCCCCTCTTGTCCTTCCTGCTATTGGAAATCGTAGTTACCAGAAATGGATCGTAAATTTGTGAATCTCCATCGTTGGGTTATCTGCGCGCGCGCGCACACACACACACACACACAAATGTTACTGCACATGCACACGCTAAAAACAGAATCACTTGCACATCCTGTCACTGACCAGTTGAATCAGGTACCCCCTTTTCTCTCTCTCTCTCTCTCTCTCTCTCTTTCCTTCCATTTTTTGTTTTGTTTTGTTTTATTTTTACCAAATCCAATCTAGTGACTTATTTTTTACCGGTTGTTTATTTTTACCACATCCTGAGGACTTGATTCAACTTAGGAGAGACTTTTCAATACAACAACAACAACAACTACTACTACTAATAAAATACAATAAAAAGATCATGGCAGAGTATCAGAGGTCATTGCAGTGAGATCTTTCAAGCTGGAGAGGTTAGACCAAGCCATATTTAACCCCTTCACTACTAAAGGCCCTTCCCAAGTTAAATAAAGTAACCTGGAAGTAGCAAGAATAAAAAAATGTCACCGGAAATTGCAAGAATAAAAAAATGTCACCGAACTGAAGAGTTTCCAAGCATGACAAAATTAAAAGTTTTCGTGGGTAATTCAGAGATAAGAACAAATCCCAGAAAAAAAGTTATTAGGTTCACTAAAGAGTTCAGGCTTATTTGGAAGACAACTGCGTTTTTAAAATCATGTTTGTTCCTTTATTTTTCCTTGCAAGTGTTTCGGAGTTTGATGCTTTATTTCTGCACGATTGTTCGAAGTTTCATAGCAGAATCAGACATTCATTACGATAGACTATATTTTGTTAGGCAGTTTGCGTGCGATTGTTCAGAACTTCATGGCAAAGTCAGTCAGTCAGTCATGCATGGGTATATTTTGTGATAGGAAGTTTGGGATGCAGTTTGCCGTTTATAATACTGGCCATGGATACAATGCAGTTTATACGGACTTTGTCAAAATACAGCGTCATCCCCTTCATTCCGGTAATGTATTTTCAAAAGTTTATTCTTGCCACGTGCAAAAGATAGGATTGAGCTCTTGCACTGAAGGGGTTAATACAGGCCTTACCTAACCCACCCAATTCAAAAAATCGTTTAACGGTCGCAAGAATAAAGCAGAAACTACGTCACCGAACTGAGTAAAGGAAGGTGGAGAATAGAATAAAGGAAGGTGGAGGAGGATGTGATGGAGTAGTAAAAGGTGACAGGTGAGGGAGTAGAGGGTGCAGGAGGTTGTGAAGGAGTAAAGGAAAGTGGAGGAGGGTGTGAGGTAGTGAAGGAGGATGGAGGAGGATGTGATAGCGTAGTGAAAGATGGATGTTGTGGGGGAGCAGAAGAATGTGGAGACTGAGATGGAGTGGAAGATGGAAGAGGGTGCTTCATACTGGCAACGCTGGTGAGTTTAGCGAATTATGATTTGGCAACGTCGCACCTTCGCTCGGGAGTAGATGAAAGAATTCGACTGTTGAAACAATAAGACCATCACAAAAGCTGTGTAATGACATTTAACCAACCTATACTTCACTAACTTGGGTCAAATCTAACGTTAACCCACCATAATCCCTTATGCTGTATGAGAGGATGAAGAAGGTGGGACGGTGCCGATTCTTTTCTCGAGGCATTCAATCAGACGTTACCAATATGATTGGGTGACTAAGTGTACCCGAAGTAGAGTGAGGGATTGGGGGGAGGTGGAGGGAGGTATGAGGGAGTACAGGAAGGAGGGTAGTGTGGGAGAATGATTTAGGGAGGGTACATGAGACACCTAAGGAGAGCAGATGAGATGAGAGGAGACTGGGGTGGGAGTGGGCAGGGGCGTCACGCGCAGTGTGCCAACTCCGAATTTCAAAACCCGCTAGACTGGACCCCCCAAAACGCCAGATTTGGGCAAGAACCCATACTAAGAAAACTATAGTTCACACAGTTTGAGAAACTAATGAAGAATTAAATGTTTCATAATTCGATTACAGTTAACTTGATTACAGCAAGAAAAAATAAATAAAACGTACTATTGCCTTCACTGTTCCTTGGATCTGGCTATACAGCAGGGTATTCTCTTTGCATGGAAAAATTAAACATGGGAAGTACTTATCTCGTGCTGAACTTAGTCATCAATGCATTTAAAAAGAGAATACATGTGATTTCCAGACCTCGATAAATGAAGATGTGTTCTAGGAACAGTGAAAGCAACAGTACATCCCTCACAATCAAAACCGTAAACTGACTCTCCGGGGTCAATAACTGACTCACCGACGCTTAGTATGACCGAACTGACAGGAAACAGACGTACGTGACCATGAACCAATGATCGTGAACTGGACGTAGGCAGTAGTGTAACATAAATACATGCTTACGAGTGGTCGGCAGACTGATTACAAGTTCATTAATTTTATTGGTTGAATTTGTGAGATATCTTTTCCATCCCTCTAGCAAACCGTCAGACAAGTGTGCAATCCTGCTAGATTTCCCGCTAGGTGCTAAATCAATTTTTTACCAGCTAGATTACCAAAAAAAAACTCGATTTAGCGGGAAAACCGCTAAATTGGCAACACTGGTCACGCGTTTCCCGCCAAAATCGTTCTCCAGTTTTTACCAGCATTATATCGTTCTCACTTACTCTATGGCTAAAGCTGGCAGTTCACCAATGAGTTTTTAGATGATAAAAGCTTTCCAGTGCACATTTATAGGCCTATTCTTAATCTTTGGCTATAGTTTTTTGAGATCTCTTCGTTTATAAACAGCTCATATCTATGTAGGTAAGCTACATGTTTCAACGTCATTCATGGTTAATCATCTTGTCAATGGTATTCTTTGAAGATACTACTATGTTCAAGCTCGATTAGGCTATGCTTTCCGGTATTAGTAATCTAGATTCTAGAACATTCTTTTTTGCGCCAAAATGTTGACAACCAGGGTGTGTGGTCAAATGTCGTCTTCTTGCTCAATGAAAATACTTCCGGTTGGTAGTTTAGAAATCCTATAAAAACGACAAGATATACAGTATATTCTTATTTACTAGAGCTTAAGCTAGCCACACCCCAGTTGTAAATACATATGATTACTATGAGTGGATTTTATACTTTAGATTTATAGATGAAGGAGTGCGAGCGGTGGACACTGACGTCATGTCAAATGAATATTCCACCTTTGAAAATCTACAATTAAAAATATACGCCAAAGATACCCAGAAGCTCAGGAGATGTTTAGTTTATTAAACAAGGTATTAAATTTCTATCAAAGAATATATATTTTTTTTAAAATCTGAAGTTCAAATTCGTCTGACTACAGACAGTTGCTTGACACCGGTAGTACTCACTAGGCGGGAAGATTCGGGTGGCGTTGGATTCACGCACGTTTTTCTCCCACTCATCGGAGTTTTTATGTGGTTTAATGTGATCAAGCGTAACCGAAAGTGGCACAACGGATTAACAGTATCGAAAGGATGAAACTGGTAAGGTAAGAACGACTTAAGTGAGGTTTATTAGCATTAAATAGATGAATAAACTGGGCGGTGCGCTGAGCAATGCTAATGTGTCACGCACGCGAGTTAGCTCTCGAATTTTCATTTCATAGTGTAAATCTTAATATACTGTTATTTTATTTAACACATCTAGGATATACATAAAATGTATCAGTAATGTGTAGATAGTAGACTATGCTGTGGCAGGGAGTGTGACTGGGCAAGTAGTGGTAGTTGCAACCCACAGATCATCTGCATGTGAACCCAGTCGACTGCATGTTGAAGTCTCCCCTTCAGTCCACCATCCTCCTTTCAGAGGATAAGGAAGGGAGCCGAGAAGCGATTGCATAACCAGGCAGTGGAGCCGCCCAGCCACTGCGCAAAAGCGCTCCTCACCAGCACCGAGCTGAGAGGAAGGGAATGTGAGTGAAAAGAGGATGCGGGGGTGTACAGTGTAAGGGAGCAGGGGTAGGAGGGGGTTGGAGGTGAGGGAGCTGGAGAGAGGGGTTGTGAAGAAGCAGGGAGTAGGGAGAGGGAGCAAAAGGAAGGGGGTGTGAAAGAGTAAGTGTGGAGAAGGAAATGTAAGGGAACCGCCAGTGTGTAAAGAACATGTAAGAGGAGCAAGGGGGGGGGGGAACGAAGGGAAGGGATATGCGAACACAAACGGGTGGGGGAGGGAGGGGGCGTCACACATTTCCCGCCAAAATTCGTTGTCATCGTTCTCCAGAGACGTTACAAGCGATATCGTTTGTTCACTTTTACAGCTACAACTGGATCCATCATGATTACAGGATTTATTTTACCTGGTTACAGAGCACATGATATTATATATTTAGGGTGTAGGCAGCAGTTTACATTCATGTACGGTAGAGATACTCTTCTACTGGATTTTTTTCTTCAGTGTACCCTTACTATGTCATAAAAACTTACAAGCATTAAATCAATACCTACACGGCATTTACTGTACATACATACAGTACATAATCGGCATATATACAGCATATACGGTACATAACGATATTAGTTATATTGCCTAAATACTTTATAGTAAACGCGTTAGTCATTATATTAAACGCGTTAGTTCTATATAACTGATGTATTATGAATGCCTGAATGCCGTATCCCGTTCACTTGTTTCAGATTAATAATAAAAGTGAAGATTTAATGCATATTCATTTTTCTTTCGGAAATGCGTGACTTCTTGAAATCCCCAACCCCAACTCCGCTTCCGGCACACAGTTGACTTGGTTAACGTCTGGGTTCAACCATTCACTGATTATATCAAAATTATGTTGCACTGTATCAGCTATCTCTTGGCTGACAGGGCAGCGTGTTAACTTGCACAAAGATTTTTGTTTTGCCATGTTTAGCCAAACTGTTTTTTTTTTTTTAATCCGACTTCTGGGCATAGGCTTCACAGCCTGCTATCAAGGCCCAGCAGTCCTCCTACATACCATACACCTCTGCATGTCACCACTTCGGCGCTAACACCCACCGTCCATATTGAATACATGCTAGGGCTGCCTCATACAGGACTGGTGTATTGGTATTAGCGGGGGTATTTTTACGACATGTCGGCGGGTCATCTGGTAGATTAGTAAAGCCTGATTTAATGAAATTCAAATCCTTAAACTGTTCCCTGCCACAGCCGGGATTTGAACCTGGGTCCGTCGGGACTACAGCCACCTCTCTACCGTCATTTTGTTTTATTTGTAATATTTATTGGTAGACTATACAAAATAGTGCTTTTTAGTGCCCATCACGTATATTTATACAGTTCATTAACACTAGGATATAAATGTCACAGGCCTAAAATAATTCATAATACACGCAGGACAAATGAAGTGTGTCATTAATAATGATGAGGGGTATATCTGGATGTCAGCCCACTTACAAAGAGTAATGATTATGCTAATACTGATCATCGGTCTACAGATAAGTTATAAACTGTGAAAAATACTATCTTTTTCACTTCCTTACCCTAATGAAAACAGCCTGAGATTATTACAACTAAGTTTCAACGCGTTGACCCTTCGCAGGTTTGCATTTTTGGTAAATATTTAGTCTGTGGTAACTGTATTTATCACAAATGTATGGTTTACTTGTGATTTTATTAATGTCCATTTTCGCTGTAAAAATAAATATTTTGGTAGTTACGGTATAATTACCTTTATCCTAAACTAAGCCAACCTAACAAAATTATCAAATTAACCTAACCAATTAAGGTACTGGGTTAATTATAGAACATGTAGCTGGCAGGTAAATTCATGTCACTAACACAGTTCCCAGTTTTTAAACGGGCTGGGGACGTGAATTAACTGAAATGAGACCCTCGTGGCAATCCCCCTCCCCATGTCACCTTTGCTGTTGGAGGCTGGTTAAGACGAATGCGAGGAAGTGAGCCTGCCATAATTATTCACAGGAGAGAGAGAAAGAGAAAGAGGAGGCTCTTCCCCAGTCTTATCCCTGGAGATCTTTTTCGTCTTACTCGTGCCATTTCGTGATAATTTTATTCGAAATGTTTTTTGCTAAGGGTATTAAATGTAACCTTATTAAAACCCCTTCAATACAAGAGGCTTTTCCTAAATTAAACGAAATCGTCTCGTAACAGCTGGAACAAATTAAAAAGGACATCACATAGCTACTGACAGTATCAATCTTCCCTATCACTTGAGATAAAGCAAACCTTTCTATAGTCATTTCAACGTACGGCATGTTAATTGCTGCTCACCACGAATCTTATAGGAATGTATTGGTATGCAGTACAATCCACTATTCTTCGACAATTAAGCCACTTCGCTGAGCTTTCTGCAATTGAAACTGGGTTCTTTCGAGAAACATCCACTACGGTAACTGATTAACTCTTTGAGAATATTGTGGGACCTGATGCATTACAGTCTGAATGTGTGCACCACTGCTCAACCAACAGCTGCTTCTTGTCCAACTTTGCGGGCCCGCGGGGAAACCTCTAACGACGCCATCACACCGTTTCATAATGACCATTTGCTGGAAAACCTTGACTGCATGTTAATCGACTTAACGCTCAGCTGAGACGCTTTGAAATTAACGACAACGGACTTTACAATGGTAAACCCAGGTGCGATGACTATTATAACAAAGTATTGATATCCAGACGATTTAATTCAGCTGCGGGGGTGATCTCTAGCGGTAAAGGCATCTTAACGTTCACTAACCCATACACTACAAGATGCCTCCCCAGAGCTGAAGAAAAGCGATTGACGATTTTAAGGATCCAGTGTAAAAGGCCTCATAATACAGTTTAAGAGGCTTCATATTACTGCAGCTGTTATATAGGCACTTATAACACGAAATTTCCTTTCAAGCCTACCTCACACCCGCCTCCAACTGCTTCCCAGCTCGCACTGATTGAAGATTGAAGAAAGATTTGATGTTGATTGTTGAATTTTGCTCAGGGTTGCCAGCCCAAACTTTCAAATACTGCTAGACTCACCCCGATAAGTCGCTAAAATCCACATCAAAAGTCGCTAGCTAGTATTTTCCCCATTAGTCACGTTAAATCAACACTTTAGAATATTTGCTAAATAGCAGAGAATTATAGTTTGGTCGTCAAATAAAACGTAATAATTTAAATTGTTGTAGACCTTATAATGCTCAGGTTATGTGCATACTAATTACTGCGATAATTGCATCCTAATCAGCCTCCTGGTAGTCGTCAATAATGTGGATAATTCTGTTGGAGGAAGCTTATGAAAGGCCTACTTGTTCCCAAGTAGTCTTATAGTTTTATCAGCCCAGAGTACCAATTGAACCTTAAATTATCTCGCAGCTTGCACGTTAGGTTTTGTCTTTTAAATCATAGGTTCAGGACGCCTTCTCGTGGTGGCACCGATATATGCAGGTAGCTCTGCTGTCTGGTTACACATGCGTTCATAGCTCCTTAGCTTTCCAGGGAGGATGGTGGACTGTAGACGCTTGCATTTCACTGGACTCTTTCAGAATAGCCTTAGGCAAAAAAAAAAAAAAAAAAAAAGTTTAATAGAGAATGTGTTTCGTCCATTCTTATTAGTACGATTATGTCTAAATGATACAAACATCGGCACCATAGCTTTGCATTCGCGGGTTCGTGGCAGTGACGTCTGTACTGGATCGCCTGGTTGACTGAAGGACAAGGAACGCAGACGGGAAGCTTACGACTACGTGTTCATTTGTGCCTTTGGTCTAACCTCACTCGGTAGAGATTTATACTGTGGTTGGGTTAGGGATAATACGTGAATTTTGATGCATTTACAAATGGAAACGAATATCTTTAGATCCAGCTACAAAGTCGCCAAATTGACAACCCTGAATCTTTGTTTTGTATCAACAAATCACGATGGCATAACGTGGCGTTGTTGCCACATTGATTTGTTAGATATTTATACAGTATATAATCTGGAATTTTGAAGGCATATATAGGTTTGTTAGATATCTACATATAATCTGGAATTTTGGAGGCATCGATCTTTCCTGTCAATCATTAATAGATTTTGCCACATCCTTTTCAGCTGTAATGTTTGTTCATTGATGACCTGGGAAAAGTTTCTACTAAACTACACTCGCACAGAGCAACAGTAGAGTAGAGGTGCCACATAAATATGCAAAGGGTTTTCAGTGTAAAAAAAAATATATATAAAAAGATAACTGTACTTATGTACAGTTTCTAACGTATCAGCCAATTTGTATCCGTCTCTGAATATCTAAGCTACTGTTTCATATTCATAGGTAGTATATTAAGGTAGGCTGTCAGGGAAGTGGTGCATGAAGTATATATATAGTCGAGAAATTTGCTTCTGAATGTTTAATATGTTAAGTCGTCAATAATAATAATAATTCCAGTCAGATCTCACCTCCTTCACTTTGTCTCCTTGATTTCTATCACCGGGTTTGTACAGTCAACAATGAGAGAACTTTTGACCGCAAGTGTAATCCTCCATGCTCAAAAGCAGAGTATTGCATTTTCTGTTTTCACACAGTCCTAGTGTTACCTTTCACCAACTTTCCTCCGTCTTTTAATTCTAATTCTCACCTGTAAGTCATTTAGTATAGTGACAAAGAACCCTCATTTACTCTAGTGGCAAAGAACCATAACTTTTCAGTTCTGCTGATGGTCGGTTGTAAATTGGGTTAGTCAGCTCTGAAGGTCTATTTAACTAACCGGGGAGGCTGATTCTTACTTAACCAAAGTAATCAAATTTCATGCGTCCACAACCTGGTAGTATCCATGTTCTGAGAATGGCACAGTAAGGTGAAGCGAAAATAGGGCAACTAACAGTTGTCATGTAGCATTTCTTCCCCCCCATTGTATTTTATTTATTCTTTCCATTACCATATTTCATCTTTTTACCAGTTATCCTTTTACGGTGGTCCCTTCCTCTCTCTCTCTCTCTCTCTCTCTCTCTCTCTCTCTCTCACACACACACACACACACACACACACAGCTGGTGCGGGTTGTGTTGTCAGTGTAAACAAGGATGGGAGAGGCAAAGCGGCATGGCACAACAGAGGAAGGGGGGGGGGGGGGGGTTTCTCTCACGCTTTTAAAAGATATTTCAGAAACTCACGGTGTTTTGTGTGTGTGTGTGTGTGTGTGTGTGTTTTTTGATCGAAGGTAATATGAATGTGTACGCGTATATATATGATCGAAGGAAATGTGTTTGTGTTATAATAGTACTGTTATAGGCAAGGAATAGATTGAAGGTGAAAGAATGAAGTGCAGGCAAACCTAGTGTTTACAGTAGATAGATATAGACAGAGAGCTTATAGATGGGGAGAGAGATAGAGATAGATAGATAGAAAGAGAGAGAGAGAGAGAGAGAGAGAGAGAGAGAGAGAGAGAGAGAGAGAGAGAGAGAGAGAGAGGGAGGGCCGGGGAGGGGTGTTTGCAGAAGTGAGTGTCGATCAGAGGCAGATGTGATGAGATTGGTGTGTGTGTGTGTGTGTGTGTGTGTGTGTGTGTGTGTGTGATGGTTATATAGGTAAGTGAGTTAGGGTGTGACATGCAAGCCTACCCTACCTCGAATGTGACGTACGTTACGGGAGCGTGTATGGAAGGGACGAATGTGCGAGGTAATGTGATAGTGGGAGGAAAACTCGATTACCTGGTTTGAAAGGCAATGTACGTATCTCGGTGTTGGCCGGGATGGGCAGCGAGACATGTATGTTTCACGATTCTGTGCTTAACACTGTCGTAATATACAGTACATCTTTGTCAGGTATTTCGTAATTATCAGTCAAAAATTCATGGATAGGTGAGAGGTAAAGGTAGAATGGACATATTCTGTGTGAGAGTGGTGGGGGAGGGGGCAAGGGTTGGATTGAACGTCGGTAATATATTGAGAGAGAGAGAGAGAGAGAGAGAGAGAGAGAGAGAGAGAGAGAGAGGGTATTGTATGTGTAGCCGTGTGTGTGTGTGTGTGTGTGTGTGTCCAGAAAGGTGCAAGTAATCCACTTTCTGTGCAGGTACGGACTTTTGATGATTATTTTCCCCCATGCTGTCTGTGCGGGTATTGTGCAGGAGACAAAGCTGAGAATTATCTAAAATTAAAATATTCCATGTTCTTACTGACGTTTGTCTTTCGGCCGGAAGGGTAGAACTCCCCAGTCGGTGATACGACCTTGGTATGTGGATAGGTTCGATATGCAGAAGACGACAGGGTGTTTAGATCACGTAATGCCACCTAGGGGAGTACACCGGTCATCTACCCTTGACCACTTTTGAAATAAGCCGCCTCACGTAGGATGTTACGTGGAAGGTGCTTGAGGTAATGCCCTTCGCTGACCGGCCAGTAGTGTAAAGCTTATTAGTTCAGACTTTACAGTTCCCATTTCTGTTAGGGTATTAGCTATCAAAAACGCTCTGCTTCGTCCCCACGGGCTCGCTGAGAGCTACAGTAACACAGCCCGTATATCACACAGGCGTTAATTTGAGATTGGCTAGTACAGTTTATCATCGTTAAATGTATGTGACTTTACTTATGAGAAGTGTCGATGTACTTGCTTTCGATATGTCAACAGATATATCAGTAAACTTATTGGCAGGCACGCGACTGGGCTTCGAGAAAAGTCAAGATGATGATGATGGTGATGATGATTACTGTATGTATGATGATGATGATGATTGCTGTATATATTATGATGATGGTTGCTGTATATATTATGATGATGGTTGCTATATATGTTATGATGATGATTGCTTTATATGTAATGATGACGATACTGATGATGATGGTAATGATACTGAAGATAATGATGATGATGATTGATACTGATGATGATGATGACGATGATAATGATGATGGTGATGATACTAATGATGATGATAGCTGTATAAATGATGATGATTTTTGTATAAACGAGTAGGATGATGATGATGATATTGACAATGATAGCTGTATAAATGATGATGATTGCTGTATGTGATGATAATGATGATGATATTGATGATGATAGCTGTGTATATAATGATTGCTGTATATCTATTGACGGTACACAATTACAGGGTTAGCTGAATGACTGGAGGCAATTCATCAACTCCTGGAATAATTAAGAGAGGTAGTGAACAATACAGGGAATCAAGAAGTAGGGAATTACGACGAATTACGTGGGGAGAGTCGGCGGAAGGAGGTCTAATTGGCCATTAAGACCGGGGATCAGGCTTCCAGTGGACGGGCAAAAACCGGGCGTCATTGTGCGTGGATGGATTAGTGTGTGTGTGTGTGTGTGTGTGTGTGAGAGAGAGAGAGAGAGAGAGAGAGAGAGAGAGAGAGAGAGAGAGAGAGAGAGAGAGATAAACGCTTGTATAGACTAGTGTAAAAGGAAAAATGGATGTATGTGTGTGTGTGTGTGTGTGTTTGTGTAAAAGTGGGGTAATGTATGTGCAGTAAACCGTATGCTATGGATGTTGAAAATAAGATAAAACATGACAAGAGAAAGTGTACCAGCATAGGAAATGAGATAGAGATCGCTACAAAGAAAATTGGAAAAGGAATGATCGAAAATACTGTAGGAGTGTTAAAACCGGACAAAAGGAGTAAGAAAACATAGGCAAAGCTACTCAGTTGCAACCCTTCATCTGACCGAGCACATAGCCCCCACCTCCCTGTAGGTATGGATTACCTCTACTTATAATCTCAATATACCGGTGTTATGTCATAGCTACTGAAACATTTGATGCGATTATCTCCCAGTTCACTACCAGATCTTTCTCTTAAGCGTAACTAAATAGTCTATTGATTTTTTTGAGTTTTACCCCGTGTCCCTCTTTTTTTTTCGATAAGGGCTAAGGCTTTGCCTCTAGGTAGAGGACTTGAGTTTTGGAGTGTGTAGCACTTTATGACCGGATGCTCTTCCTGATGTCTACCAACTGCCTTTGGATAGACTGGAACCTCCGACCCTTCGGTCAGAGCTCTCTAACCCACTGAGCCACGGCTGCTGCAACCAGCTAGGTGACAGGAGAGCGCTACCTCTCCCGGCAAGGCAACTTACCTGGGCGTTGAACGAACTCACGACTCTCAGGCGCTCTACCACTGGAAGGTGACTTTGTTCTAAAGAGTTAATGAAGAGTGTGTCTAAGCTGAAGCCTAGGCAAGGTACAGTTTAATTCCCGACGTAATAATCTTACAAAAGTTTAATATTTTCACAAACACTCGTTCTCTTGTATTCGAAAGTTAAATATATTCACGGACATTCATTCTCTTGCATTAGCCGTTCAGGCCAAAAGTCTCATAATTATTTCATTATTGTAGCTAATGAGCATGTTCATCATGGCAGAACCCTGGCAGTGAAGGGGTTAATGAGAGCTGTGTCTGACCCCTCCAGTTCGATAAGTCTCTGTTTCCCCCAGCTCAAAGTATCTCAACATCTAACCCTTCCAGTTGGAAAATTTTGTATTTAACATTTCCAGATCGAAAGTCTTAGTATCTGATTCCTCCAGTTCGAAAAGTCTCCGCATCTTACTCCAGTTCGAAAAATCTGTATTTTACACACCCCGTTCAAAAAGTCTATGTATCTTACTCCTCCAGTTCGATAAGTCTGTATCTGACACATCCAGTTCGAAGAGTCAGTGTATCTGACATCTCCAAGTCGAAAGGTTTCTGTATTTAACACCACCAGTTGGAGGTCAGTCTATGCAACACCTCCAGTTTGAAAAGTCTCTATCTAACACCTCCAGTACCAAAAGTTTCTCTTATCCAACGCCTCAAGGTCCAAAAAATTTTCTTATAACACCTCCACTACCAGAAGTTTCTCTTTATCTAACGCCTCCAAATAGAACAAAATGTACACCTCAAGTATGAAAAGTTCCTCCATATCTAGACCCTACACTTCGCATAATCTCTCCCTGTGCTGAATAGAAACGCCTGGTGATTGCATGCACGGCAATTAAAAAACGCCTCCACACTGAAAGGCAGTTTAGAACGATTTCTCTGCGTATAAATCTCGCTTTCAGACAACCCAAATGAATCAGGAGAGTATGTGTATGCATTGTTTGACCGGGAATTCAGCCTTCGCCATTTCTCAATGAATTTTTGTTCGGGGAGGCAGTGAGAGAGAGAGAGAGAGAGAGAGAGAGAGAGAGATAGGAGTGGAAATATGTTGCAAAGAGAAAAACCAAAATGTGAAAGGTGAAAAATCTTGGTAAGTTAGGGAGGGAGAGAGAGATGAAGGTCATGTGCGGGAGGATTGTGTGAAGAGATGGTTTTAAAAGAGGAGTGGTAAGCTGGAACAGGAATGGGTTTCAAATTGCGAGGAACAGACTGGAGAGAGAGAGAGAGAGTCTGAATGGTGCAGAAGGAGAAACAAAAGACAGGGAGAATGGAGATTTGTAGATTGGTCAGGTAGGCATCCACAGGTATACAGGTAGAAAGAGATACAGTATACCAGCACACACACACACACACACACACACACACACACACCGCTCGCTGGCGCAGTGGTAGCGTTCTCGCTTGCCATCTGGTAGACGGGAGTTCGCGCCTCGCTCAGGTTGCGAAAAGTTTCACTGACGAAGTGGGTGGTTACTGTCCCCCTTGAGCAAGGGGATGGTTGTGTGCGTGTGTGAAGATCACAGCCTTGCCCATAGATCGGACTATATGAGCTCTCATCTCCCTTCCGGGAGGGTAAAAGCTGACGATCACGACCATCAAGTGATCCTGACCGACCCGGTGAATTACACACACACACACACACACACACACACACACACACACACACACACAAAGTTGACAAGAGTGGAGGAGGGGAATCGTGGATCAGCAGGGGGCTGGAGTGGAAAAATGAAAAATGGTAACACGAGAAAGAGAGAGGGAGAGAGAGAGAAAGAGAGAGAGAGAGAGAGAGAGCTGTGTTGATCTTTCCTTCCCTGTCTCATTGTTCTCTCCCTCTCATTCCAAATCATGAATTCAGTCTCCGTATTATGACAATCTCCTCCCAATGAACCGAAATAACAAGGCTTTATTGGCTTGCATAGAGGGGACGAAGTGGTCGAGAGAGAGAGAGAGAGAGAGAGAGAGAGAGAGAGAGAGAGAGAGAGCATAAAGTGGAAGAAAGAGAGGAAGGCAAATAAACGAGCATAATAATGAGACACAAAAGGATAGGGCTTGGAAATGAAGCCAGGGAGAGAGAGAGAGACAGAGAGAGAGGGGGGGGGGAAGTAAGTGAAAGGCTGCGACTGTTTTGAGGTTCACGCAGTAAGCTGTATACGTAGCATTTATATATTTTTTCATCTTTACTGATTTACGAAATTTTGTGTATATATCCCATTAATTTAGACCCTGTTTCCGCTTAGATCCTGCGGTCCAAGAGGTCCTTCCTAAGTTAAATTAATTATTTTTTTTGTTCAACATCATATGCAAGAGACGTCTAGGTAGAGAAGATATTAACCCCTTTACTTCGATGACGTCTTATATTTATTTCCTGCTACTGCCTGGTGGTTATACAGGGCGGTCCGTATATGGCACTCCACTAGACACATTTGGAGGTATCGTGTGAGTTCCGGGGACAGCTCATTCTGCTGGTGTGGACGTGGGTGTGCAGTGGGAGTTGAAAAGGAATATTGTGTGGGCAGACATTTAGAAGGCTGACTGAGCCGTCCCCACAACACACAAAAGAGGAGGCTATATGTCCCACTGTCTATTAGCTTATTGGAACACACCATAGTAAACAAACTGAAGAAAGCTGTAACAAAACCCTCCACTTCCAGGGATCTAAGTTGAATAATGCCGTTGTTGAATATTTTCCTCTTGACAAGATTAAAATAACACAACCTTCGTCGTACTGAAGGGATTAAGGTCTCAGCTATGATTTCCTTCCTACCCAGACACCAAGAGTTCGCAAATTCTCTCCAGTGCTGAATAAGATCACGTGACGGTGGTATATGAGGATATCCCAAAACTAAAGGTCTCTTGTGGTTTCCTTCCCACCCAGTGTATCCATGCGTTTCCCTCCTGATTATTGTTTGGTTCCTTCCCTTTCCAGTGACACACACACACACACACACACACACACACACACACACACACACACACACACACACACCGCTCGCCGGCTCAGCAGTAACGCTCTCGCCTAGCATCTGCTAAGACTGGAGGTCGCGCTTTGCTCGGGTTGCTAAAAGTTTCACTGACGAAACGTGTGGGTACTATCCCCCGTGAACTTGGGGGTGGGTGTGTGCGTGTGTGAAGGTCGAAGCTTTGCCCTTAGCTCGGACTGTATGAGCTCTCAGCTCTCCCCCGGGAGTGCAAAAAGCTGATGATCACAACCATCACGTGATGCTGATCGACCCGCCGAATCACACACGGACACACACTCTCTCCGAGCCATATTCTCTTTGATGTAGGAGACATCGAAGTGATTCTTCCTTAGCGCTTTATTTTACTACGTCATAGCACTCTCAGGCCCGTATAACTACTTCTGAGGTGAATAAAATCGTCTGACGTCAGCTGCAATAGGTTTTCCCGACCACGAAAGAGCTAATGGTACTGAAGCTCACGGATCTCATCCTTAGCTGAGTCAAATCATGTGTGTTGAACTAGAATATACTACTAGTCATTCCCACCATAATAGGGTTAATATTTTCTTGTGTATTAGATACATTTGTTTAATATCATAGTGTCTAACTGTGACATGCAAGCAGACATTAACATACTGAATCCGATGACGTCTTAATAAATAAATAAATACTAAGTAAATGATTTATTTACTTGTTTATTTATTTACTTATTTATATTAGTTCTTGCTATCCAGGCAATTTTATTAAGTTCTGGAAAGATTTTTAAAACTAATTTCTTTGCTGCGAGGGGCTTCTCCTAAGCCGAGGAAAGTAATTCGATAACAAAAACAGATTAAATATATCATATCGTCGGACTGAGGAGATTAAGGTGTAGTATGCGAACTAATTTGCTCAGGAGGAAATGCTAGGTAACCATTTGTATGCCAACAAGCTTACGGCCCCGTAATATTTCCATCACCCTCAGCATTGAATACCCACGGCCGGATTGTCAAGACAGAGTGCGCGAAAGTGTAAACAAGACCCTGATTTTATAGCGTGTAGTCACCAACAATACATAAATGTCAAATATATATTCCTGTCATCACTTCACTCTTCAGGCATTATCGTCAGAAATTGGGAGCTTGTCCACATCTCTGCTTTCAGTTTTAACTCGCAGGCTCGCATGTTTGTCTCAGCTGAATAAGATCGTCTGACGTTAACTACTATACAATATTAGATTTGTCTAAACTACGAGGGGGTTGTTGGTGACAGTATTATCACAAGGGATCATGTGATAGAACAGAGCCTCCCCAGTGAAGGTCGGGATCTTGTCCCCGACTGTAATAGGAATGATAAACTCAAGTGCTCCTATGGCTCATTGGTGAATAAAATCGTTTGACAAGCCGGAGTACGATACCTGAGCTGCCCCGTCGACTAGAGGGTTAATATACGATACAGTTCTCATAGGTGACCAGGAAACCTCGACCCGGGTCTGACTGGTCTCCCCGACAGCTGCCCTCGATACTTCCTACACGCCTTTCAGTGGCTGTCAACTTCCACCCTCCCGTTCCATGCATATTCAGTGTTTGCCATAAAGCCCGTCTGTCCACCCAGTCCTACAAACCCTTTAACGGATCTACTACCCTGCATATGGAAATTTGCAATTTTCAGGGAACTAATCCTGTATGTCTTCGTGGGCAACGGTCTGGTCTGTTCGCCCTTTCCAGTGGTTGTCTGCATCACTACGATGACTAATTATTAACCTTAACCAGTCGCTTTATGTCAGTAATTTACATCAGTTAAAGAAATGAATGGATGAACTAGGCTATATCTAACCCCGTCAGTTCCAAAATTATGTCGTAAGATGAATAAACTTGTCTTGATATAGGAAGATTTTATTACGAAACACTCCACAGGAATGAATAAGTTAAGGCTTCCCAATCGGAGTGATGACCTTGCCTTGTTTATTGCTTAGGTTCCCTCAAGATGAAGGGACTAGGCTGATACTCTTATATGTACTGGACTACGATAACCTAGCCTCGGCTCCATACACCCCGATTGTGTGTGTGTGTGTGTGTGTGTGTGTGTGTTCTGCCTTGGGCTTAGGGTTCTTAGTATAGTCCCCAAGGCTTAGTAGTCCTCCAAGTGCCACAGTCATTCACACGTGACCACTTCAGCGCTAATACTCATCGCCCATATTGAATACATGCTAGGGCAGTCTCATTCACGTCTGGTGTAACGATATTGAGGGGGAGGAGGGTATTTTTATGTCAAGCCGATGGATCTTGTGGAAGATACAGTAAGTACAGTATGTTTTAACAAGATGCAAATCACCAAACTTCGCTGCCCCACCAGGGATCCAACTCTTTTTCTTCCGGACAGCATTTTACTTATCTAAAGGTCTGTCTAATATCTAAATTCAATTTCCATGTATTTTCCATACTAGGAGTACATCTTTCATTTGATCTGTCGTTATATCATATGATACACCTACTTTGATACACAGTAAAAGTCAGTGTCTTTGAATCTAACATTATTTTGCAGTACCTTATCAGGCATCATTCATTTCATCTAAAGTAGCTTTCATATTAAGTCTGATTTGGAATACAGACCGTTATGAGTACCACAGATGAAAGTGAATGTGAGTGAAGGAGGTTGCTTTCTCTTGCTCTCGGGCGCTGCAAAGCAGGTGAAACTGAGCGTGGGAGAAAGAAGAAAAAGAAAAAAAGAAAACAGGTAAAAATCTGTCACTCCCTCTTTTCGAGTCTCTAACCACCCTTTGCTCTTGGAACAGATGCAAGGGCCTCATTCATGAACTCTCTCTCTTCCCTGAACTGTGTGTAAGATTGCCTGTTCATACTATTATTTTCACTCGTACCGTTACTAAATAATTTGAACCAAAATTAAGTGATTAACAGCGTGCACAACACGAAAAACGTCTTAATATCTGAGTGGTATGGAAATTTGTTTGTGCTAAAAATTATATAAGATACTTTATGAATTTGCCTCAAGATTATCCATTGCGTCATTTCATACAGTTACAGTTTCTCGTTATATTCCATTCGTTACTGGGTCCTCCTCCTTTGCAGTTCCACCTTACTACCGGAAGAACCCTGACTTGATTCGCGGACCGGTTGGACTCTTGGACAAAGTATGTTGCCCCTGTCCTCCCTGTTCACCCATAATTACAGTATTGGGAACCTGGATGTAAACAGACTACTGCGGGTGTTATTCTAGGGGAAGTTTGAGACTTACGTAATGAAATGCCCGTGCACTTCACCATTTCATTACATTTGCTTTCCAATTAAATACTGTCCAATTAAATTATGTCCAGTACCTTCCTATAGTATTTCATTACACTTAACAAAAATTAATGATTACCTTGATAACCTGTCCAATAAAATACCATCCAGTACTATCCAATTAAATTCTCCACTACTGTTTCACTACACTTAGCATAAATTGTGTGACCCTAGGGCAGTGTGTAGACATCAGCATTTAGCCAATTTCATCCCAGTCCCCATTTACTCATTCTCATCAAAGCCTCACGCATTTTTTTTTTTTTTAGTTTCTCTCTTTACTCTTCGTCATTTTCCCTTTCCTCTCTCTCTCTCGCAGATATTGCATATGTTCCCAATATGTTTTCCCTCGCCTCCTCCCCCGTTTTCTCCTCTCTCTCTCATCTCTTTCCGCTCTCTTGCATGTGCCCCTCATTATCATTCAATTAATACGCCCTCCCGCCCTCCAGCACTATGTATTAATATTTTATTCGGTAATGGTCGGTGGGGGAGGCACCAAGCGCATAATTCCCTATTAGCATTGACGTTAATTCTGCATCAACTCCCATGGACGCCAAAAAAGAGGCCTAATTTATTTTCGTTTTATATTTTTGAGAGAATTTGACCCCCCCGCCCCCACTCTACCACCACCTCCACCTCCACTTCTCAGAGCCCAGAATTACTCTAACAGGTTTATTTGTAACATTAGCGTCAAGGCATATGAGGTTAACTATCTCATGGTCGTAACAGCTCTGGCATATATTCTGTTCCAGCTAATGCCAGACGATTTCGTTTAGCTGAGAGTGAGTCATAGGAGCCCGAGTGGGTTAATACTGGACCATTAGCTCTGGTGATAACGTCAGACAATTTGATTCAGCTGAGTGAATAGCAGGAGCCTGAGTATTCATACTGGTGCTATTAGTCCTTTTCATGGTAGCAGCAACTCCGGTATTCTATTTCATCTTAAGCCAGACGATTTGATTCAGCTGAGAGTGAGTCATGCGAGCCTGCGAGAGGTAGCATGTGTGATATATTTCGATGCAGAGCGAAATACCGTGAGAAATTTATGCGGTTATGCCTAAATGGGCTCATGTATGTATAATTTATGAACGCAAATTAGTGGAAGAGCGGGCTTGGTATGCGTATCTATTTGGTTCGCCGTACATTATGCGGCCCCGTGTGTGATTTAGCACATGCTGGGGGGAAAATGAATATAACCAGATTTGTAGCCCAGTGCGTGTTGGTAGCGGGTGTAGGCTACGTGGACTGGAGGATGAACATGACATTTAACCTTGCACCACAGTTCACCACCACAGTTCACCACAGCCGCATCATCCACAACAGTTACCATATCCACCAGCCACCTCAGTCAGCTCAGTTCTTCACAGCTCACCACGCCATACAGTTCTCCAGTCATTGCAGCCACCAGTCATCACAGCCACCACACTAGTCACTACAACTACCACAGCCATCACAGACACCATTTACCACAACCACCAGTCACCACAACAGCTACCATTTACCACAACCACAGAAGCCACAATAACTACCAGTCACCACAACCACGCCCACCACAACGTCTACGCTCACCACAACCACTACAGCCACATTAGCCACGGTATTCACCACAATCACCACAACACATTCACCACATCCACTGTGCATGCGGAATATACCGTAGGACCCGCAGACTGCATATATTATCGCTGTAATAAGGACATCGATGACACTGTTGCCAGAATCCACGCTGATTTGCATGACTGATGTGATGGATACTGGAATAGTCTTCAAATCTTAGCATAAGGTTTATCAGTTAACTACGATGACTTATTATATTTATTCGTGCTTTCTGGAGACGATTTTATATTGTTTAGGAGACTTCGAACTGGAGGGGTTACATACAGACTTTATAAACCGCCTGCAGTACGACAGATCATTAATTACTGAGTTAAATAAATTTGTTAGGATGTGTCATGATTAAACTCAAAACTGCGTTCTCGTATGTAAAACGTTATCATCTGTAATACGATAGTAGAAGTAGTAGTAGTAGTAGTTGTAGTAGTAGTAGTAGTAGTAGTAGTAGTAGTAGTAGCAGTTAGCCAGCGGGTTGTCGGATTGCAGACTTAAGTTGCCTTCCTACGTCAGTCGACCATCCACCTTCCTAGGGAGAGGGAAATAGATTAGGAACGTTTGTATAATCAGGCACTGGATCTGCCCGGTCATCACCACCTTGTATGGGTGTTACAATACTCTTTCTCATCCGAGTGTGTGCTTGTGGTCAGTAATAGTTTTACACGTCAAGAGCTTCGAACTAATTAATCCTTTCAGCCCGATTACTTCATATTTCGATAATGTGTATAAAAATGATTTATTCAGGTTGGGAGAGCCCTCTTGTAGTGAAGGGGTTAGTAAGGGCTGTACTCGTTCAATTTGAAGTCTCTTTCATCCCAATTCACAGAGACCACTTCAGCCTAGATAACTGTTTCATGATTCCGCATCGTTAGTAATCTGTTGCTTTACCTGGCGCACCGCTGGGTCTTATTATGTCACTAACTGCATTCATTTTTTTTTTGCGCAAAGTACCTTCTCATGACACAGTGGTATTAGGTAGTTGATTTGGCCCAGATTACAAAAGTATCATGAAAGGGCTAAAGTAATATTCGTGATGTTAATGCAAGTTGTATTGTTCATTTTTTTTAAAAAGTTTCAGGAGCTTGTGATATTACTCTCATTATCAAGTGTAATTTAGGGCCACGTATCGGACTGAGGGATCGACTACCAGGAAAAAGAAAAGCTGTCTCACGTAGATGTTACTTTAGTTCCTAATTTAAAAAAAAGTCTGAACGAATATATAGTATGTGGAAACCAAGAATTCAGAAGGCGTGAATGATGAGTGAATGAAGATGTGGCCCATTTTCCCTGAACACTGGTGATAGCTATCCTACTTCTGTTTTTTTGTTTTTGTTTCTGGATCCGACTCACCTATTCATAATAATAAGAGTATGATGATTGAGCCTGTGTAGGTTTATATCTAAGCCAGTCAGGGATGAGTGAGGCTGGTCACTCTCATCTTAAATGTCAGGACCAACTTGTCTAGCCCTGGGCTCCTACGCTTCTCAAGGGGAGACATAGGATTGGATGATGGATGGATGGTTGGATGATGATGATGATTGTACTAGATTACAACGGCCGATTATATTGATTAAAGTTGTGGAAAGTTACTGTGCACTTATGAAAAAGCACTCGAAGACAAAATTTTATTGAAGCAAGGGTAGCTGATAAGCTGATACTGACACTGAAAACAGTTTGTTTTAGCTAATGCAAGTTAGAAAATGATCCAAAGTTATAAAATTACACTCAGAGTAGGAGAAAAATAAGATACGGGTAAAGCAAGAGAAGATCCAGCAAAATCTGCCAAGAGATCGCGAGGAAAATTACTCCAAGAAACAACAGTAGAAATAAGTGCATTACTGACTTCAGTGGACTTAAATCGTGGACACTTCCCTTCCTTCATCCTACTGAGTTCGGCACGAGAGAGAAAGAGAGAGAGAGAGAGAGAGAGAGAGAGAGAGAGAGAGAGAGAGAGAGAGAGAGAGAGAGAGAATCTTGAATAATGGTAGTTCCGCCTATGCTATCAAAAGTACTCCATAAAAAGGAAGAGACACTGACACTGGTTTGGAGTGCGGGTTGAATGATTACTTGTATATGTGAGGAGGAGGAGGACCAGCAGGAGGCGGGGTTCATTTACATTCACTATTTGGTGGTTCTGGTGTTTGTTTTTATAAGTACTGGAATTATCATCATCATCATCATCATCATCATCATCATCATCATCATCATTATTACTATTATTATTATTGCCTTGTTTTGTTTCACTTCTCTCCTGTCAGTTGCGTTTCTCTGTTATTTCCTTATATATATGGTTTGTTTGTAAATGTTGAGCGTCGGGAACAGAGTGTATTGTTTTACTTCAGTTATAGTTTCTTCCCCCCCTCCCCCCCTTTTTTTTTTTTAATATTTGAACAAAGCCTATTAAACAGTTATCAGATATTGCCTTAACCCTCCGACGGACGGTTCAATACGGATTTTATTCCAGTTAGCCTAGAGTCAGACGATTTTATTCAGCTGAGTTAGTATTAATCCTGCCTTGGACAGGATAGCTCTAATATTTTGGTTAACGACAGACGATTTCATTCAGCAGAGCAAGTCATAGAAGCGTAAGAGTTAATTTTATCTTCATTGCACCTTTTTCTTATTTTCGTTCTTTCTTGCTCCTCTTGATTTCTCTCTCGCTCTCTCTCTCTGTCTGCCTCTCTCTCTCATTTATCTTTCCCGTCCTTCCATTATTCTCTGCCATTATTTTCCGTTTCTCTTCCTCGTAACTCTCGTTCTTCCCTCTCAGTGTCCCCTCTTTCGTATTTTCGCTCCTTGCCTCCACTTTCTTCTCTCCTCCTTTCCTCCATTTCTCCTTTTTACCACTTCTTTCCTCTCCTATTTTCGTTAATTTCTCCTGTCATTCTTTTCATCTCCTCTTCAGATTTTCCTCTTTATCTGCTGTTTCTAATTCTTCCTTTCTCCTCTCCTTATCTCCCCCCTCCCTTTCCCGAATTCTCTCTTTGCCTCCACTGTCCTGTTTCCTCCTTTCCTCCATCTTTTCTCGTTCTCCTCCCTTTTTCATATTTCCCTCCTTACCTCCATCGTCCTCTCTGTTCCTCCATTTCTCTTCTCGTATTTACCTCCTTGTTTTCCTCCGTAACTCCATTTACCCTTTTTCCTATATTTTTCCTCTCATAGCTCTCCTCTGACTCATTAACCTTTTCAACCTTAGTACATCTTTTTTCACTGCTTGCCGGAATCGAAAGATTCGGCAAGCATGTTGGTCAGTTCCATATGTTTGTCTGTTTTTCTGCACTCTACATGTCACAATTTTTCCCCAGTCGTTCTGAAAAACAATTTAAATGGTAGATATCCATAAACCCTGGAAGCCTATTCTTTTTCATCAAAATCGGTCAAAGGCCCTGGGTTGAAACCCCAAAATGGCCGTGGGTCCGGAAATCGTCTGGACCCAGTGGCCGGCCGAGGCACCATTTTTTCAAATTTCGAAAATCGATTTTTTTTTCTGCCAAATTGAAGGGAAACGTCTGGAGCACCTGACAATGCAATTTTTTAGCTAAACTCGTCCGTGTGCATTGCCCTGAAGCGCGAAAGAATTTCTCCAAACGACTACCTACACGCTGGTGAAACTAAGCAGACACTCTGATTCATTCGGCAAGCGCTCTACCTTTGGCAGTTTCATTTTATTCTGGCTACCTCCAGACGATTTATCAGTCGAGAGTAAGTCAAGAGAACCAGAGTGCTAATATTGGTACTGTTGTCTCTGTCATGGCCGGGACAACTCTAGTATTGTATGCCAGCTGAATCCAGAAGATTTTACTGAGCTGAAACTGGGTCATAGGAGTCCCCTGTTTTATTTGTTTGTTCCTCCCATCTCTCCTCCATTTCTCCTTTCGTATTTTTATTCTTATATTAGTAACCTCTTCTCTTTGTCCTCCATTTTTTCTCTCATTTTTTCCTTCAAATTTTTTTTTTCATTGTTTTTCTTTCGGTGGCCTCGTCCATATTTTCTTCCTGTATATATCGGCACACTTCCATCTTCCCATTCTCTTTTAATTCCTCTCTTTATTCCTTTATAAATTTCCTTTACTCAATAACCAGGTATATCTTTTCCTCTTCCCTGAATTTCGCCTATTGCGTTATTTTCTATCTTGTGGTTATTTTCTTCATTTCATCTATCGTTCAGTTTTACATTTTCCTTTGATACTGTTCATTACTCATTATCTTTTTTTTTTTTTTTTTTTTTTCCCTCATCTGTCGATTTATCTTCCATTTCCCATTTCGTAATTTTTCCCTTATGTTCCAGTTATTGTCACATTATTACCTTTTTCCAGCTTACTTGCAGTTTCTTCTTTTCCTTGTCTTTGCTCCTTCCCCCCAGTTTTCATTCCACATTTTCTTCTTTAATCTCATGGTCTTCCTCCACTTTATGCTTTAATAATTTTGCTCACTTTCACTTTCCTCATGACTTCCTCAATCTCGCCCTCTTCGTAAATTTCCTCGTCCTGTTTTTGCTACATTGGTGATAAATACTCCTTGCTTGAACACTGCTTGCTTTTATATTCTTATTTTGCTTGTTTTCTCTCTCTACATAGTTTTATACGTTATTAGCTGCCATAATTTCTTTCTTTTTTCACATTTTCTTTGTTTTTATCTCCTCCATTTTTTCGGTTTCGTATTTTTGGTGCTATACAAAGTCCTGCCTTACATGCATCTTTGAGTTTGCATTTTCCTTTTTTCTACTTTGCCTTTTATCTCACATGTCATCGTTCCTTCTTTTGGGCTTTCAGTATGTTCTGTATCTCCATCTGCTTCCATTAACTCTTTCGTTCCATTAATTCTTACTTATTGCATTCTTACTTTTAATTATTATCATTTTGTTCTACTTTGCTTCCGTCTCTTTACCTGCCTTTTCATCTGATCCCTCATTTCCTCCCTTCTCATCCTTTCAGTGCGTTATGCCCGTTTCTCACTTCTTCCATTTCTGTCCTCGTAACTTGACTCTGCTGATCATTAGGCATCCCCTTCTCTTAATTCTTCCATGTTCATCTTGCATTCCTTCTCTCCTTTAATATTTGTTCATCTCCTTGCTCCTTTCTTCCCATCCCTCCCTTTTCCTCAGTTATTCTGTCTCATAATTTTTCCATCTCTCTACATAACTTTCTTGAATGTCCTTTCTATTATTTTTCCTGTTGTCATGTGACTTTCCTCCTTCCTCTCTTCTCTCCTGTTCATCTTTCCTCCCTTCCTCCTTCCCTTCTTCCTTTCCTTCCTACATTTTCCATTCCTCTCTTCATAACTGCCCCTCTTTGTAGTTCTTCCCTCCCTCTTTTTTTTTTTTTTTTTTTACAATTCTCCTTCCCTTTCTTTTCATATTTATTCATCTAATTCCTTCCTCCATATTTCTTCCTTTCCTGTAGTTTATCTTGTCATTTGCTCCATTTTCCCTCTTCGTGACTCCCTTAACTCCTCGAATTATCAGTCTGTCTCTACTCTTACTCTCCAGTTTTCATCAAATTTTCCTCATTTCCTTTATTTCTTCATTTCATACCTGCCACCCTCCAAGCTCTTTCTTCCTTTTTATTTGGCCCATTAATTATTTCTTCCAATCCTCTCTCGCTGACTCCTTGTATCTCTTCTCCTTTTCTTGTCATCAGATTTCCTCCTTTTTTGTAATTCCTCCCATCTTACATTATCCACCTTTCCTTCATTAATTTCCATTCGTGATTTATTTTAGCCTATTCTTTGTCATTTCCTTGGCTCTATGAATCATCAGGCTGTCTCTCATTTCCCTTTCACTCTTACTTCTCTTTCTGTCTTCCACTCTTCTCCTAACCCTTCCTTCGTTAATGATTCCTACCATTGTCTTTTTATTCTTTCTTCCAGTCTATCTTTCCTAATGTGCCCTTCCTCTTTTTACTAGTTAGTCATTCTCTCTCTCTCTCTCTCTCTCTCTCTCTCTT
>JAGKTI010006648.1:22834-39899 GCA_018397915.1 Birgus latro | reverse complement strand
GGGAAATCGGTCGGGACGTGACGGGTTAACTAGAGTATCATTTCGGCCGATGCAAATGCATTCTAAGATTATGTCATCTTAGAACTCATTTGCATCATCATCAAATGTGTTTTAAGATGCCATTTTCGAACGCATTTGCATTGGCATCAAATGCATTTCAAAATTTTATCAGAATGCAGTTGCATTGGCATTGTCATCAAATGTGTTCCAAAATTGTCATCTTAGAATGTATCGGCATTGTCATCAAATGCGTCCTAAGATTATTTAATCTTTAATCGTATTTGCACTGGCATCAAGTGTTTTAAGATTGTCATCTTAGAACCCATTTGCAGTCATCAAATGTGTTCTAAGATGATGTCACAGTAGAATGTATTTGCAGTGTCATCAAACTTATACATTAGAATGCATTTGCATCGGCATTTCATCAAATGTGTTCTAAGATAAACACAGAACACTGCACTGGCAGGGAAGAAAAACTAGCTGATGGAAATGAAGCATATATTTTAGGCTATTTGACAAAATTACTGTGCTTGTAATTTCTCTGTATTTACTGTATTACAGTAAACCCTTGATAAGCCGAACTATATGGGGCTCTACCCTGGTTCGAATTACCGAATTTTCCGGCTTACTGAATTTTCACCCCCCAAAATTGCTAAATTACCGAATTATCACCCCCCAAAATTGCTAAGACAATACCTATTACTTGTCCTTTCAACACTAAATTAAAGAAGCATATATAAATAAATTAGTTATGACAAAAAACAATATAGTGCATTTAATGTACATTTAACCCCTTCAGTGCTGGGTGTATTTTCATTTTGTTCTTGCTGCCACCAGACAATTTTAGTCAGTGTAGGTTGGATCTGTGGAAGTGCACGGGGTTGATACAGCCTTCGTTAGCCCCTTCAGTATGTGAGTTCAGTCCTGAGTGCCATAAAATCGGCTGGAGGAAGCGTAAATAAAGTAGAAATAGACGTCACAGCACTGAAGTGGTTAATTGGTAGAAAATCATTCACAGAGGCAGTACCGACTGTCGGTAACGTGTGTTGGAGATGGACTTTCACCCCCCCAAATTGCAATAACAATACTTATTACTTGTCTTCTTAACACTAAAGTAAAGGAGCATATACAGTGTATAAATTAATAAAGAAAGACAAAAAAGAAAGAATTCAGTGCACATAATTTGCCTTTCGTCAGAGGCAGAAGATCGTCGCCAGTTTGTTTTGTTTTGGAGACGGAGGTGGTGGAGGTGGTTTAACTCACACTTGAACGTAAATTCTAAAAAGTACCCAGTATTTATTTCACTCTATATTAAGAACTAAACTTAAATATAGTCACTATAATAGACTGCAGTGTAACACCTTTCGTTAGAAGCAGTAGATTCTTTGGCAGTTTGTTTTGTTTTGCAGACAAGAGGTGGTGGAGGTGGTTGAGTTCATACTTTAACGTAAATTCTAAACAGTAACCAATATTTATTTCACTCTATATTGAGAACTAAACTTAAATGTAATCACTGTAATAGACTGCAATGTAACACTTTCAGTAATAATAGTACTGAACTTTAATCATGATCACTACACTGTCACACGCGCAAATTTTTTTTTTTTAGCTTCATTCCTTTATGACTAAAGGTGCCACCAGTATCACTTCTTTTAAGCTATGAACCTTCCATGGCAAGGCAGAAGGCAAAAAGAGAGCACTGTTCAGCACTAAATGACAGTAAGAATGGCGCAACTACCCGTCTCCAAAAGCAAGCAGCAGACTGGCGCCACAAGTCCGCTTGGCGCCATTTCTCCCCCTACTTTCGCATTTCGGCCTACTTTCATACGTGGTCTCGACCTGAGTTTGGCTAACTGAAGATTCCGGCTTCTAAAAGTTCGGCTTATCAAGGGTTTACTGTATCTGCAAAACAGCCGAGTGGTGGGTGAGGGATGGTTACGGTGGTCAAGTGAAGAGTAAATGGTTAGGCTTAGGCCATGGAATGTATACACAATTGTGAGGAAAGGAGCCGTGATAACTGTACTACAGAAAACTTCTTTCCAAATCATCTGTTCACCAATAAATGCTCAAGATTTAGTACTCTAGTTAATTTTTCTGTTTGATGAGTAAAATACTGTAATGAATAATATTTAAAAGAGACCATGTGCACTTTGCACTACTGCAAGACACTGCAACCATGTGTGTTGCATCAATTGGGTGTGTTTTAGGTTATCTCAGTGGAAAAATGGTGTGGTCCTGGATACGAGTGGTACTGTATAAACTGCAGTGATATAGTGTGTGTATGAGTATATACAGCAATATCAGAAACCTGGGAAAAATTGGTAACCAGGAAGGAAAATTCCCCAACCCTCTCGGTTAACTGGGATTGTACTGTATCTCTTTTATAACTCCATCCATATACAGTTGTCCCTTCATAAGCCGAACTATATGGGGCTCTACCCTGGTTCGAATTACCGAATTTTCCGGCTTACCGAATTTTCACCCCCCAGAATTGCTAAGACAGTACCTATTACTTGTCCTTTCAACACTAAATTAAAGAAGCATATATAAATAAATAAGTTATGACAAAAAACAATTTAGTGCATTTCTATCTATCTATCTATTGCCAGACGCCTCAATCCCGCAAGGGGTGGCCACAAACAAATCGCCTCCATGTCACTCGGTCCCCTGCCATTTCACTACCACGCTCCCAACGCACACCCCCCTCTCTCATATACCTCTCCACTCCATCCCTCCATCTCATCCTTGGCCTCCCCCTCCCTCTTGCCCCCTCCACCTTGCTCACATACACTCTCCTCGTCAGTCTTTCACTCTCCATCCTCTCCACATGCCCAAACCACCTTAACGTGTTTCTCCTAACGCTTCTCATCACGTCCTCAACCACACCACAAAGCTCCTTTCGTGCATTTAATATACATTTAACCCCTTCAGTGCTGGATGTATTTTCATTTTGATCTTGCTGCTACCAGACAATTTTAGTCAGTGTAGGTTGGATCTGTGGAAGTGCACGGGGTTGGTACAGCCTTCGTTAGCCCCTTCAGTATGTGAGTCCAGTCCTGAGTGCCATAAAATCGGCTGGAGGAAGCGTAAATAAAGTAGAAATAGACGTCACAGTACTGAAGTGGTTAATTGGTAGAAAATCATTCACAGAGGCAGTACAGATCGTCGGCAGCGTGTGTTGGAGATGGATTTTCACCCCCCCATATTGCAATAACAATACTTATTACCTGTCTTCTTAACACTAAAGTACAGGAGCATATACAGTGTATAAATTAATAAAGAAAGACAAAAAAGAAAGAATTCAGTGCACATAATTTGCCTTTCGTCAGAGCCAGTAGATTCGTCGGCAGTTTGTTTTGTTTTGGAGACAGAGGTGGTGGAGGTGGTTGAGTTCACACTTTAACGTAAATTCTAAACAGTACCCAGTATTTATTTCACTCTATATTAAGAACTAAACTTAAATGTAATCACTGTAATAGACTGCAATGTAACACTTTCAGTAATAATAGTACTGAACTTTAATCATGGTCACTACACACATCATGGTACACACGCACATTTTTTTTTTTTTTAGATTCATTCCTTTACGACTAGAGGTGCCAGTATCACTTCTTTTAAGCTTTGAACCTTCCATGGCAAGTCAGAAGGCAAAAGGAGAGCACTGCTCATTACTAGATGACAGTAAGAATGGCGCAACTACCGTCTCCAAAAGCAAGCAGCAGACTCGCGCCACTTGTCCGCCTGGCGTGTCCGTTTGGCGCCATTTCTCCCCCTACTTTCGCATTTCGGCCTACTTTCATACATGGTCTCGCCTTGAGTTCAGCTAACCAAAGATTCCGGCTTCTAAAAGTTCGACTTATGGAAGGTTTACTGTACATGTTGAACAACCATGGAGACATGACATCCTTGTTTCAATCCAACCTTCAAATGGAAAAATTCACTCAGTTCACCGTCCACTCGCACTGCAGCCTTAGCACCCTCGTACATACTCTTCATGGCCTTTAACAACTTCCCGTTTACTCCATATATTCTTAATACTTTCCACAATCATTGTCTACCCACCCTGTCATATGCTTTTTCCAAATCCATGTAGGCTGCATACTTCTCCCTTCTCCAGAAACTTTTCCACTACTGGAAAAGTAGTACACTGATTTTTATTATAATTCATTCCTGGTTATGGTGAAAATTGCAGATAATTTTTTTTTTTTTTACACTGGTAATCATTGATATTTTATTCACTATATATTTTTTCCCAATTCTTATGCTTTTCTGGAAGCAGTGAAGGAAGTCAAAATGGAGAAAGCCCCAGGAACTGATGGAATGTGTGGTGAAATGCTGAAGCATGGGAGAGATAGTAGAATGGATATGGAAGATGTGCAGATTGGCCTGGGAATAAGGTAGAGTCCCAGAGGATTAGAAGTCAAGTAAAATTATTCTCCTGTACAAAGGGAAAGGGGAAAAAGAAGTGTGTAGTAATCATAGGGGCATTCGTCTTTCTGAATGTAACAGGAAAAGTATATGGTAGGATACTTATTGACAAAGTTAGGGAAAGAACAGAAGAATTAGTTGGAGAAGAACAGAGGTTTTAGGAAGGGAAGAGGTTGTGTAGATCAAATAATCATTTTTAGGTCATTAGTGGCAAAGTTTTTAGAGAAGAGAAAGAAATTATGTGTGTCCTTCATGGATTTGGAGAAAGCTTATGACAGAGTGGATAGGTAAGGAATGTAGAAGACATTAAGAATATATGGCGTAAATGGGAAGTTGTTGAATGCCGTGAATAGCATGTATGAGGGCGCTAAGGCTGCAGTCTGTGTGGATAGTGAACCAAGTGAATTTTTCTGTCTAAATGTTGGATTGAAACGGATGTGTCATGTCTCAATGGTTGTTCGATCTGCATATGGATGGGGTTATAAAAGAGATACAAGGTAGGGCAGTGGATGTTGGAGCAGCCCTAATGAGAGAAGGCAGTGTTTGGAAATGTCCTGTACTGTTGTTTGCAGGTAATACTGTATTTTTAAGTGAAGACGAAGGGGAACTGCAAGGGTTGGTGAATGAGTTTGGGAGAGTGTGTACAAAACAGAATCTAAAGAAGAATGTATGGAAGAGTAAAGTTATGGTCTTCGAAAGAAGAGAAGTCACTGAATGTACAGTGAGGTTGGATGATGAGGAAATGAAAAATGTGAGTGCATTTAAATACTTGAGTAGTGTGATGAGTATGGATGGAAGTTTGGAGGGTGAAGTGCCTGAATGAGTACAGCAAGGAAGAAAGGTTGCTGATTCTTTGAAAGCAGTGATAAGAAGTAAGGAAATGAGCATGGAAGTAAAAAAGTTGCTGCACAGTAATATTGTGATACCAACTCTAACTCATGGAAGTGAAGCTTGCGTCTTGTTGGAAGGATGCAAGTCAAGAGTGAGAGCGGCGGAAATAAGCTGAAAGGAGCATGTGGAGTTACTTGGAGAGACAGACTGTCAAATGTAGAAGTGAAGGAGTTCCGTGGTGTGGATTTGGATGTGTCAGAACGTGTTAGGAGAAATACTCTGAGATGGTTTGGCCATGTGAAGAGGATGGAGAGCAAGAGACTAATTAGGAGAGTATGTTAGTGAGGTGGAAGGGGGGAGAGGGAGGGGGAGGCTGAGGATGAGATGGAGGGATGGAGTGGAGAGGTGTATGAGAGAAGGGAGTGTAAGCTGGGAGTGGACAGTGAAATGGCGGGGGACAGGGCGACATGGAGGCAATTTGTTTGTGGCCACCCGGTATGGGATTAAGGCATCTGGCAATAGATACTGGTAGATACATAGATAGTCACTAATATATTATTCACCATATATTTTTTCCCAGTTTTTATCCTTTTCAGTATTTTTAAAGTAATTGTGCAAAGCAGATATGTCTATAGGCTATGTTAGGTTAGGTGTCATCCAGTATTGTGGTTAGGGTAGGTATCATCCAGTATTGTCTTGAAAAGAACAATACATAACCTAAACTGGTCTGAATTACTGTTTCATTATTACCACTAAGTATTCCCCACTAATGTTTAATTTTTTTATGTTCAGTGTTTTTGTTGTTATCCTTAGTGTTAGTTCTTTGGCAATGAGTTTTTATTTTGTATTTACTTATGGTTTAAAATTTTCCTTTACAGGCATATTTCATTTCATTCCATGCAAATATCAACCTTTAGTGTCAATCTCAGAATTGATTAAAAATATATGCATTATACAGTACATCATCTTAAAGCTTAAACATCAACTTTTATGAATCTGGACAGAAAAAGTTTCTAAACTGAGAGTGAGGCATTAAAAAATGCCGTACCATGTCACTGAAGAAAAATTCATGCTGAAATTAGTGACATAATCATTGACCCGAGTATGTATTTGTTTTGTTTACTGCCATTGGCCTTTATTGAAATAGCATCTGTTTGGGTTGTTATTGTCCCTACAATTGTTTACATGTATTTTGCTGTCAGACTGTGGCACGACCTTGAAGTGGAAGTACTCCTGGAGATACGTGACTTTTTAAAAAACATTTTTCCCATATGCAGCTTACGAATTGGAGAAAACTAACATTACTTTATATTATAAATAGGCATCCTAGTACTCTTCAATTATATCCCTATGATATCTTATGAGAGACTCTGGCAAGCCATAAGTTCCATCACACTTGTTACGCGAATAATGTGAGGAACGTTACTGTTACTGGAAAAAGATGTAACGTTTCTCACACACAGCTTTAAACAAAAAATCACTGCAGTAACACTGAATTCAGGGAGAGATGGGTTTGTATAGTGGGAGGGCTGGGTGGGTTGAAGTGATGGATGGCATTTTTATGTGATTAGGGTGGGTGGCATTCGTGAATGGGGAGGGTGGGCGACGGTGGTTGGTGGGCAAGATGGGTCATCGGAATGCATGAGTTGTCAGGGTGTTTGGAGACATGGTGGTTTGCCAGGGTGGTTGAGAAGATTGTGTGGCTGGGGTGCTCTACATGGGTGGTTGGGTTGCTGGGTTGGGTGGGGGGGTGGGTTCAGGGTGAGTAGGTAGATGGGTAGATGTGTTGAGTGGCATTGTTAGATGAGCGTTTGTGGGTGGGCAGGTGGATGGCTGAGATCGGTGTGCTTGGTGGGTTGCATAGGTGGCTCGGAAGGGTGAGTGTTGGATGGGTTGAGTGAGCTGGTGGATGGGTGGATATGTGGCTCCCCGCATGACAAGGCAGGAGTGGGACTTTTAGGGCTAGTAGTCGTACCTTATTAAAAGACGGGACGCAGTGAGCTTCACTCAGTCCTGTAAAAATACAATTAGGTAAGAACACACACACACACACACACACACAAACACACACACACACACACTGGCGCAGTGGTAGCGTTCTCGCTTGCCATCTGGTAGACGGGAGTTCGCGCCTCGCTCAGGTTGCGAAAAGTTTCACTGACGAAGTGGGTGGTTACTGTCCCCCTTGAGCAAAGGGATGGGTGTGTGCGTGTGTGAAGGTCACAGCCTTGCCCATAGATTGGACTATATGAGCTCTCAGCTCCCTTCCGGGAGGGTAAAAGCTGATGATCACTACCATCAAGTGATCCTGACCGACCCGATGAGTTACACACACACACACACACACACACACACACACACACACACACACATACACACACATAGTGTGGGAAGAGACAGAAAAGAAAAAATGGGAGGAGGAGTGATGATAGCAGTGAAGAACAACATAAATGTGGATACTGTGGAAATGGGAGAGGGTAGGGCTGAAGTGATAAATATGAAATTAGAAACTGGAGAGAATGACAAGAGAGATATGGCAGTAGTATATGTCCCTCCTAAGACGAGCATGGAATGACGAATACCAGGAGATGTTGTTAGACATGGTTAGTTATCTACAGAATGTGATTGAGAAAAGCAACAATATAATTCTATGCAACAGTAGTGTGGTACCCACACAAATAGAAAGATATAAACAAGATTGAGAGAATACACAGAACAGCAACCAAGATGGTCCCCAGCCTGGCAGAACTGTCTTACAGAGAGAGGCTGAAAATGCTGCATTTGCCTTCCTTAGAGGAAAGGAGAGGGGCGACATGATTGCAGTGTTCAGGGCCATGGTGGGAGTAAATAAAATTGACAGAGAAGATCTGTTTGTATGGGATACGAGAGTAACAAGAGGACACAGAATGAAACTGAAGAAGCTAAGCTGCTTGAAGGATATCTAGAAATATCGTTTTCCTTATACACTCAACCCCCTGCTATCGCGGCTAATTGGTTACAGTAAACCAGTGTGATAGCTGATTTCGTGATAACTGAACTGAAGAATCAATGGGAAAATTTCTAATTGGTTTTTCAGTGGCCATTTCCCTAACTTTTAACCACTTTATGCCTATGATTTCCAGCCAATCTCACCTCCAACATGAAATAAAGCATTATTATATTAATAATAACATTATAATCAATAAATAAACAATATAAAAGACCATCAAACTTACTTATAAGGATTAAGGAATGTATGGGTGGTTTGAAAGGTCCCAAGGCTTGGGGGTGGCTTAATTCCTGCCGTCACTAAATAGGGAAAAAGTGCCTATCTTCGCCAGATTTGGGAGCTCAAAGTTGGTCAACTTCTTCTTCATCTCTTTGAATGATCTCTTTGTCAGCAGAACAACAGGAATAATACCAACATCAGTTTTACTCAATGAGTAGTGAAATACAGAGAAATAAAAAGGTAAACAAATGGTGTGGACGTATCATCTACATCTTGGGACTGAATGTTTCTTTTTTCTTTAGTTATCGATGGGCTTTATTCATTTCAAATATCATGATGGAACTCGAAGAAATTACTTATTTAGGATATATTCAATGATGTTTTAATGCGAAATGTTAGAGCAACATATGGCTGAAGATTGTACATACAGGCATTATGTCAGGATGGAGCTTGAGTGTAGTCTATCTATCTATCTATTGCCAGACGCCATAATCGCGTAAGGGGTGGCCATTTGACTTTGAGTTATTTGTTTTACAGGGAGGGGCACTAACCCTCCACCAACCCACTTGTTGACACGTAGGAAGCACGTATGGTTTGGTTATATGGTTACCACCCAGCGATGTAAATGGTTTCTTGGCTTACAGGAAACCATTTGGCTTGTCACTCAATGTAAAGCTGGGGGCACGGTGGCTCGAGCATCGCGCTCGGGACCGAGGGGTCGCGAGTTCGAGCCGCGCCCGAGACTACCGTGCCGGGAGGGGTAGCGCCCTCCTGTTACTTAGCGGGGCTATATGATCTCATTGTAAGGTCTAGCTCGGGGGATTCTTTTTTTAATCAATGTAAAGCCACCTGTAAAAGAAAGAAAAGCAATAAGAAGTGACAGGAAAGATAGGAAAAATAGGAAGAGAGGAGGGCAGGCATAGAAAAAGAATGATAAAGGCTAAGGAAGAAGTAGGCAGCACTACATCAAGTGAGTGGATGATGGTCGCCACCACCTACCACTGCTGACGAAAATAATCTGTGATTTGATGCTGGTGTAAGACATTCATGTGGGCATGGTACTTGTCCTCATAACCCTCAAGGGCTTTATTAATGTAGGATATGTACTGTTCACTGTTGATAGTGGTATCTTGCTCTAAAATGTGATGTATCTGGCCATTCAACTCAATCAAGTTTTGATGTTGCACCAATCCAGTGTGGCGTTCACACCCTGGGCGCTTCAAACTCGATGTGTGATGCGTGATAGAGTTCTTGGGGTGCGTGATAACGTGTTTGGTTGTGCATTTGATGTGTGCGTGATAGCAGATAAACGCGATAGCTGAACACGTGATAGCAGGGGGTTAAGTGTAGATGCATAGACCTGTAGAGTAGCCTGGACAGTGAGGTGGTACAGGCAATAAACATTCGTGTGTTTAAAACTAGACTAGATAAATATAGATATGGTGGCAGGACAACATGAACTTAGCTCAATCCTTGTATACTACAAATAGTAAATACACACCCATATGCCTGCACACATGAGTATGCATCTGAAGTCTTGAATCTACATCTCAAAAAACACAATTGAATAGGTACAGAGGGCTGCTACAAGATGGGCACCAAGCTTAAGGGATCTAAGCTATGAAGAAAGACTAGAAAAATTAAACCTACCAACATTACAAGAGAGAAGGAAAAAAGGAGATGTGATTATGTTATAGAAATGCATTACAGGAAGAGAGTGAATAGACATAAATGAGTATATAACCTATGGGGAAGCACCAGCAAGAGGACCCTGCAAAAAACTGCACAAAAAGAAAAGTGATAAAGACGTAAGGAAATTCAGTTTCCTAATTGGAGCAATTGAGGCGTCTGGTTTCAGAGGGACGTAGCCCTCAAATCCGCCACTTTGTATTAGAAGAAGGAGTGTTCATCAAGGCCAGCTACACCACATGATGGAAAATTTCAAGGGAAATGCAGCCTTAATGTGGAGGACAACAGGGTTGGAAGTCAGGTGGTTTCAGGTGCACAAACCTTGGATGAGAAATGTTTTGCAGATCCCAGACGGTCGTATCCTGCACCCCTGAGTCTGGGCCCGGCAGCCAATGAGCACAACTCACACAGCCATCAATGTTGTCATCCCCAGGCTCAGCCAATTGCGTGGCTCTTACCGTAGCGGCTTGGCAGTCAGCCCTTTAACCCATCATGTCCCGGCATATTTTTCACCAATGACCTCCCCCAATCCTGGCAGATTTTTTTTTTCTAATCGCCAAAATCTCTGCTTTTTATGAGAAACATCAAAAATTCGTAGAGAAATCGCCCACCTGAGCTTATAAATGCTGCTACAGATGAGAATACCATCACCTGGTTTGGTCTGTATGGTGGTACCTGGCCCCAAAGAAAACGAACTGTGGGAGGGGTAACTAATTCAAACCACTCAAATTAGGTATTTATTTATTTATTTGGTACGAAGTTATATGTAGTACAAAGTGTATTGGTTTTCATGCAGTAATATAGGCAATGTAGGCATTGTTTACTCACCAAACACATCAGATTATTGCACCTATGTTGGCAATGTTACCTCCTCGTCACTTCTGGTCATTACTAACTCTGGTGCCACGTAATCTTTGTCCTCCACATTTGGAATCACTTTCGCCTTGAATTTCGTCATTGGAGAGACCTTGGCGCGACATGTCTTTACTGGTCAAGCCACTGCTAATGGGTGAGTTGCCGAGAAAATTGCGGGGGGGGGGGGGGGGGGTCATGTGGGGCCAGGCGGTATCCTGGCCGTCAAAGGTCTCCCACATATGCCTACCAAAAATCACCCATGAAACTTGAAAAATGTGCAAATGACGGACCTCACAATTGCTAAATGTATGGATATGTCATTGGGTGTCACCGTGACCAAATGTCGTGATGTATCCATACGTCAGCAGGACGCTTCAGGTTAATACACACGCTGTGGCCACGCACTTTTGTGTCCTCTCCATATTTTTGCTATTTTATGTGGATATCCGCCTGAAAATGAGTTCTTCTGAGAGCGAGAGTGAGGACCAACGTTCAGTGCATACCAGGAAGTGTGCAAGAAAGCCTGACGCTTGGGGGAAACACGTTGTTAAAAAGAAACAAGACAGTGGTCAGGCATACATTAGTCATGCCACAAAGAAACATGTTGCTGCACATGAGATTGGTCCTCACTGCAGCTGTTCCAACAAGTGTTTTGATAAAGTTGGTATGGAGAATGTTAAAGTTATCTTTAGTAATTAATGGGCCATGCAGGACCATAATGCCCAGACTCGCTAACTTCATGGCCGTGTGTTGGTTGTACCAGTGAAATGCTCAGAAGTGAAGGGACGGGAGAGTAGGAGGAAAGACTCTTGTGTTTACATTGTCATGGTGAACAACATACCCATCGATGTATGCCTTATGTCTTTCCTTAATATTCACGCCATTTGAGAAACGTGTGCACAATGCCATTAAAAAGGGTACGGCAACAGGGACGGTGATCGAGGAGCAGAGGGAGGCACTGGCCTCACAACATGACTCCAGAGGATGTTAAGGAGATGGTACGGGCCCACATTAAAAGTCTAGCCCCTTTCACCTCACATTATTCTTAGGCCAAAAGCCCAAATTGTGTTTATCTACCACCTGGTTCTAGTATGTCAAGCCTCTACAAAGATTACGTCCAGTTTCTCGAACGTGAAAATAAGGTACTGCTGAAAGCAACCCAAAAAATGTATACGCACATTTTCAGTACTTCAATACCGAGTTCAACATTGGGATTGAACCTCCACAGTTGGATAGCTGCAACTTTTGTGATGAAACTGAGGTGAAATTGCGACAGCTTCAAGAGGGCAGAGGTGATGTAGCAATAAGAGAACTTAACGTCAAGAAGAGGTACCATGTTGCCAATGCCAAGGCAGTCCATGATATTATGAAAGTGTATGTAAGTGATCTTGATCTTAATCGTGCTGCAATTGCTGTGGATCTACAACAAACACTGCCTACTCCAAGGTGAAGTTCCAGGGCACAGTACTACAAAAGGAAACTCTGGACATATAATTTTGGTATCCATAACTTGTAATCACGCATATTTTTATGTCTGGAATGAGACTCAGGCTAAGCGAAGGTCCTGTGAAATTGCCAGTTGTATATTGCATTATGTAAATAATTATGTTAGTGAAAACATTCAACAGTTAGTCATCATCAATGATAATTGCGCTGGCCAAAACAAAAATCCGAATGTGGTGCTTTTTTATTTGCGTTTGATACAGAGTGGTAGATTTGACGGTATTAAGCATTATTTCATGGTGCCAGGCCATAGCTATTTGCTATGTGACTGAGATTTTGGTAACTTAGAACTCAAACTTAAAGGTCAGGATGTGTATGTAACCCCCCATTATGTGGAGTTCATGCATAAGTGCAGACAGAAAAACCCTATCAGTGTAGTGGAGATGACTTAGGACTCTTTTGTGGACTTTACTGTGCTCCAAGATTTGGTAACCAAGGCTGGCTTTAGTGGCAGTGGGTTTAAGTATGCCAAAATATTTACTGTTGGCAGTGATTATAAGATAGGGATTAAGGTGAGGTCAGATTATGGTGGGGTTATAAAAGAGATACAAGGTCGGGCAGTGGATGTTGGAGCAGCCCTAGTGAGAGAGGGCAGTTTTTGGAAACTCCCTGTACTGTTGTTTGCAGATGATACTGTGTTGTTGAGTGAAGACGAAGGGGAGCTGCAAGGCTTGGTAGATGAGTCTGGGAGAGTGTGTAAGAAACGGAATCTAAAGGTGAATGTGGGGAAGAGTAAAGTGATGGTCTTCGAGAGAAGTGAAGCCAGTGATTGTACAGTGAGATTGGATGGGAAGGATATGGAGAATGTGAGTGAATTTAAGTACTTGGGGAGTGTGATGAGTAAGGATGGAAGTCTGGAGGGTGAAGTGCTCGAAAGGGTGCAGCAGGGAAGGAAGGTTGCTGGTTCGTTGAAAGCAGTGATAAGAAACAGGGAGGTGAGCATGGAAGTGAAAAAGTTGTTACATGACAGTATTGTGATACCATCTCTGACATATGGAAGTGAAGCTTGGACCCTGTTGGAAGGACAGAAGTCAAGAGTGAGAGCAGTGGAAATGAGTTATTTGAGAGGAGCATGTGGAGTCACATGGAGAGACAGACTAACAAATGAGGAAGTGAAGGAGCGTTGTGGTGTGGTTGAGGACGTGATGGGAAGCGTTAGGAGAAACACGTTAAGGTGGTTTGGGCATGTGGAGAGGATGGAGAGTGAAAGACTGACGAGGAGAGTGTATGTGAGTGAGGTGGAGGGGGCGAGAGGGAGGGAGAGACCGAGGATGAGATGGAGGGATGGAGTGGAGAGGTATATGAGAGAGGGGGGTGTGAGTTGGCAGCGTGGTAGTGAAATGGCAGGGGACAGAGTGACATGGAGGCGATTTGTTTGTGGCCACCCCGTTCGGGATCAAGGCGTCTGGCAATAGATAGATAGATAGACAGATTATGGTGTGGAAGAATCTGTGTGTATTATGTTTCAGAAAGGCCGGTGACGAGAGTATGATCCCTCAAAGTTCTGTCTCCCCATTATATATTCCATTGCCTTCTAAGTACCCAAATGGAGTTAAGCTTTAACAAGAAAAATTTTGTGATCTGAAAGCCCTGTTGCAGTATGTGAACCACAACTATCATGGCTTCTATGAAGAGATCTTTAGTAGTCACAGTGAAGAGGTGGAAGAAGGGGGCATCCGCTGGGAGACAGAGGAGTCTAACCCAGATGATGACTTCTTGAAGTATTAACCCACCCCCACCCCCCACCCCATGAACTTACAGAAACAGTAGAGTAAGACCTCACTATAACGGACTAATTGGGGCCCAAGCCAGTCCGAAAAATGCGAAATTCCGATAAAAGTGACATCCGGACTTACCCCTGCTAATCCGGACTTACCCGTTAATCCGGACTTTTTCCGATATATCAGACATTAGTCCGGATTGCATCAGTGGTTTTCACCACCATTGCAGTATTGTACAGTGTTATACCTTCACTACATTAATCAAATGGTATAATAATACTGTACTGTGCACTGAAAAACATGTCTTTTGCTTGTCTTATTGTGGTGAACATAGCTGAAGTGGTCAGGCAGTCCGGATTGCTTTCTGGCTTTATCGGACTTTTTCCGATATACAGTAAGGTCCCGGGTTACGTCAGAGTTCCGTTCCTGAGACATGACGTAAGCCGATTTTGAACGTAACTCAAGTTTTATACATTACGTCGTATGATTATACTTACCGCAATGCATCTTACAGATTTTTCAACCATACATTGCATACTATACTTGTAATAATCTTATAACAGGTATGTATATTACCGCAATGCATCTTACAGATTTTTCAACCATACATTGCATACTATACATGTAATAATCTTATAACAGGTATGTATAAGAAACACAGTCTTTTGAACTGATGATATTTATTGAATAAAATATAAGTTGTACTTGCTACGAGTCTTTGTCACAGTAGCTCACTCGCTGCAGTAATGGCACTTCTCATCGTCATGGCAACCGAGTTATGCCGCACCTGCCTCACCCACAACTGAGTCAGGCTGCCACTCCCTCACTCTCCCGAACTTACACACGTGCACACTGCCAACACACATTTTATTCCTAAATTCAAACACTTTTCATACTTCATCATACAATAAAGTTTACCGTAAAATACTGCTGTAAAATATGAAATACCAACATCATTACCAGCACGATAATGTAAGCATTTCTAACATCAAGTTTGATAGCTTTTTTTTCCTCACTCGGACAAAATTATTTCAGTGATAAAATGACCGAGTACTGTATTGTACTGTAATAAAGATGCATACTGTATGTCACTAACACATACCTTCTAGAGACAACAACAACTTGACTCGTTACTGGGGTTGCGATGTGGAAGGCACTGGATCAGGGGAGTCAGGGGCTGAAGCAGGGGAGGCCAGGGCTGAAGCAGGGGAGTCCGGGGCTGAAGCAGGGGAGTCTGGGGCTGAAGATGGGGTGTCAGGAGTTGAAGATGAGGATGAGGTTGAAGCTGGTGGTGAGGTTGTGGCTCGGTGTTCAGTTCTATTGAAAAATGGAGAATTGAAGACTGCTTGGTGGCATATTTCTTTTCGTTACAGATTTGACGATAACAGGACACTGCATCCTCAATTCCCCTGTACACTTTGGCAAACCTCTCTGTATTTGGGTCCTGATCTTTAACTGCAGCCATTGCTTTTTCTAGGAAGTCGAAAGCATTTGCCATTTCCTTGATCTTAAACTGTCTTAGCGGTTCTGCCTCATCACTTTTTTCATCATTTTCCATTTGTTTTCCAAGGTCTAGTAAGTCCTGATTACTCAACTCTTGATCATGTGAATCAGTAAGTTCATTTACATCACTCTCCTCTATGTCCAGATTTAAATCATTTCCAATTTTCACACAGTTGCATTTGACTTCATTTATACTGTCTTCATCAAATCCTTTAAAGTCATTTATGAGGTAAGGGCACACTTTTTTCCACACTCCATGCATATTTGTCGCAGTCACTTCAGCCCAACATTCTCCAATATTTTTAACTGCTTTATAGATGTTGAAATCTTTCCAGAATTCTTTGAGCGTTACTTTACCATTTTCTGTTGTTCGTATTGCCTGTCTGAATGTTTTTCTCAGGTAGTAGGCCTTGAATGCCCTTATTACACCTTGGTCCATGGGTTGTAGGATTGATGTTTTGTTTGGTGGCATAAACACAACTTTCACATTAGGGTGCAACTCTGTCAAGTTCGAAGAATGACAAGGAGCATTATCAATGATGAGAAGAGCTTTGAATGGCAGGTTATTCATAGCACAATACCGTGCAACTTCTGGCATGAAACACTTTGAAAACCAGTCAGTGAAAATTGCATTCGTCATCCAGGCCTTTAAATGACTTTTCCAATAAACTGGTAGGCTTGCTTTAAGGATCCCCTTAAGAGCTCTTGGATTTTCTGAGTGGTATACGAGTAGCGGTTTAAGTTTGAAATCGCCAGCACAGTTTCCCCCCAAAAGAAGTGCTAGGCGTTCTTTGGATGCTTTGTGCCCTGGCATGGTTTTTTCTTCTTTAGCAACGTAGGTACTGTTAGGCATTCGTTTCCAGTTTAGTCCCGTTTCATCAACATTAAAAATAAGTTCTGGAATGTAGCCTTCCTTCTCAATCAACTCCTCCAACTCTTTAACAGATGTTTTTGCTGCTTCGTCATCTGCACTGGCTGCTTCTCCGAAAATTCTTCTGTTGGTTAGGTTTGCTCGAGCCCTGAATCGAGTAAACCAACCTTTTGATGCCACAAATGTCTCGTTAGTCTCACTTTCCTCACCTTTTTCTTTCTTGAGGTCTTGGTAGAGTGTGCGTCCTTTTTCACAGATTAACTGTTCGCTCAGAGGCATGCACCATTGATTATTGTCCTCAATCCACAGCATTAGCATACGTTCCATCTCAATCAACAGTCCCGATCTTTGCTTGGTAATCACAGTTGATTGCATAGGAGTTGCACCTTTAACGTGAGTCAAGATACGTTCCTTGTCTTTGATGATGGTAGCTACCGTAGTACGGCTCATCCCCAG
>JAGKTI010006648.1:0-13064 GCA_018397915.1 Birgus latro | reverse complement strand
GTCTGCTTAGCCGTTCTGCACTATGCAAATCGTTCCCGGATTTTTCCACTGATTTCATCCATTGAAATGAGCCCTATGCCCTATTCTTATACAGAATAATATATATATATATATAAAATAAGGTAATTGATAGTGCCATACACCTGGAATTGGCTAATTATCACTTAGCAACATCCAACCTGCACTCGTTCGCTAATTTCCCCTTTGTTTTTCCTGTGAAATATGCCATATGAGCTACTCTCGTAATATAATGTATATAAGAAAGGAAGGGAGAAGCCTGAGTGATATTTATATCCACCTGAAACTACCTAATTTATTATGTATTGTCTAGATTTCCTATGACTTATTTCTTAGCATATACATTAGCAGCTGACATTTTCAACTCTTGGCTACCGAGTACAGTCAGTTCACTCTCATCCTTCACAGTGAAATGACGCCCCTCCATTTCTGCCGCTTTTGCACCTATTATAAAAGGCCCTGTGACCTCTACCCCTACTAAACATTGTGGGAAGCGGTAAAGGACTGTAGATATATATACTAGAAATAATAAAGTGTGTGTGTGTATATGAGTAAGAAATGACAGAATACCAGTGGCGAATTAGCGAGAGTGGGAGGCTCGTACGCGCTCGTATTTTACATTGCTTTCAGTTTTTTTGTTTTTTCTTTTGTATGGATTCCAAACTACTTGGAAATCATTGAATAGTGTTTCTAGTCATAATATCTAGCAGTGGTATTCAGATTAGGGGATGTTGGGAAGTGTAAAGTGGAGACTTAGTTACCCAACTTCAGAAGTCTCCACAAGTCCTACGGTAGTCGATGAGTGCTAAAAATAACATCCCAGGAGAAAGCTGAAGGTATGTGCCATAGGCATATGTAATTATAATATTCTAGGACTAATAACTGATTTTTGGCAAATATTTTTAAAGTCAGTCGGAGCACGAATATTCCCGCAGGAAGGGCTCGGCGCGCCTCCGACAACCCCGCTGTGTAGGGGTTAAATATAAACTGGACTGAATTAAGAGTTCCTTCAAATTTCAAGGTAAAAGTATTCATCAAAATTCACTGTTAAACATTTTTGGGAATCTTTGAATCAGTAATTGAACCATGCATTAAAAAAAAAAAAAACCCCTATCCTGAAACTTGATTTTTTTTTTATCATTCAAAATGCTAAATGCTCAGAGCTTCTGGGAGCTTCACCCCCTGGGCCATCACAGGGGCTTTGCTCCTGGACCCCACCCAATTTTGCTTGTGCTTAGCACTCCACACGACTACATATTTGCCCCCCCGAACATTTTCCCTTGCCCTTCATTTACCCTCCCACTTTGAAAATCCAGATGCCGCCACTGCTAGGGTCTCTCTGCCAAGGTCATGGTAGTCTTTACCCAAGCATTTCTTCCCCCAGCATTGGTGTACTGGAATTTATTTGATTCATGCTAGAAAAATAGTACTGTACTATATGTGATGCTAAGTTCACAGTAATAAGTAAGTACAAATTATGGACTCAACAAAGAGAACATGTTATGGTGTTTGATTGAAAAAGTAATAGGAAATGAAATTTATATAAGCTACTGTAGAGTTATACTCAGAATACACCCAACCCTCGGCTATCGCGCGTTCCGCTATAGCGTTTTACTGCTATCACGCATGTATAAAAAACCTACCCAAATTCTTTTATCACGCACTAAATGCCTGCTATCACGCACCAGCCTTGTGGATTGAGCAAAAAAAAGTTTGGCCAAGTGGACACACAGCTGACCAACCAAAACATTCAAGTTGGCAGAGGATGCTACTCAAGCAGTGATTGAAGAAGTTCACTTGATAAAGTCTGTATGCTCAAGTGTGAACTCCACTATAATATATTAATAGCCACTTTTATATATGTGATGATGATGATGGGAGGCCTTATACTTCGTCTTGTCTTAGAGACAGGTGCTTCGTCATCAACACTTTCATAGCGGTTTTACAAATAAACCTGTAAACTAGTCACTACAGTATACCCAAAGACTCTTAAATGTTTCATTACTTAACACAATGAATTTGGTGAAGTTCAACCTCCTCATAGAAGTGAAAAAAGTCCACAGTTGGAGCACTTGCAGTACACAGCTGAAGCGGCCGCCATCTTCTTTGTTTATAAACTGTGGAGCACGCCGATAAAGTCTGTACAGCATGCTCATTTTTTTACTATAATATGTTATGTGGTACAAAATGGGTATCTTAGGGGTAAATATTGAGGTCATGGCACCAATTAGAATTATTACCATAAGTTCTTCATTTTGGCTATCACGTTTTCGGCTATAGTGCAGCCATGGCGGCACCAATTAGGAGTGATAGCCGAGGGTGGGGTGTAGGTAAGTTTATCCATAAACATCTAGTTTCTTCCCACTTGACCTTGAAAAAAGTAAATATTCTAACTTCTATTCATTTACCACTTGAAATGTAATCACTGATTATAAACTGGCATACAGGAATGATTCTGTGCTGTAACACTGATATGAACAAAGGCTTTTTCCAGCATGACATTCACTTCATTTCTCTTTTTAATCACTTGTCACTTTAAACTAAGACTGCTTCAGGCTACATTTAATGTGTCTATGAGCAATATCCCTGTAAGTACTAACCTCTTTAGAAGGGAAAAATAACCTACAGATTCATGGGAAGTATGAGTGTGAGAGGGAGATTGTGCCCAGCTCTGCTCTGTGTCGTGTTATAAACAAAGGTGATGGGTTTCCAGCTACAGGAATAAGACAAGGGAAAATTCCGTTTACCAACTTTTATCCTTAGCTAATTCGGCAGTATGAGTTTAATATGAGAAGAAGGGTTATCGAATACAGTTGTTATCGTGCACTTGTCTGTTTTTAATATTTCAGTTTTACTAGGATTTCAGGGAATCAAGGGGAAAGCAGATGGTTATGTCATAGTGGAAGAGCAGTGACGTCAGGTTCACGAGTATTTGAGTCAAGGATGGCGGGAAGTTCGAATCCAATCTCACGCCCATTACATTCATAGAGCCTTAATACGAGTATTAAAGTGCCCATTTTAGGTTACAAGTGAGTGATGGGAAAAGTCATACTCAGAACTTATAAATGACCTACGGATTGCTGGCACTGTTACATTGTGTACTCTGCTCCCCCATAAAATGACTTCTCCTTTCTGGTCACTCTGTCCTGAGAAGAAATTCCACAAATCCAGCAATGGACACCTAGCTCATCAGCTCCTTTAAGAACTGGCAAACACCATTTCTTTGTAGTGGTGACAGATGGCTCCCACACTACTGCACCTGCAGCATCAGTGGTAGTGATAATTCATGAGGGTCTTTCTGTCTGTCATACCTGGTGGCTAGATGCTCACCATGATACAGTACAATCTCAATTGAACTCTTTGCTATCCTCAAGTCCCTGGAGTTCTTCAGCACTTGTTTCCACCTCTTAGAGGGCAGTTGTTTGCATGGACTGTATGGTGGCTCTTCACATCATCTCCCCAAGGTCTTGCACTGCACAGCAATTGGTAGACAATATTCAGGCCCTACTCAGGCATCTCATCCAAGGGGGCTGGGTGGTCTGCCTTTGGTGGATCCCATCCCATGTGGAGATTGTTGATGTGGCTGCATGAGTGTTCCTGTCCTCATCATCCCTGGAGCCCTTACATCTCACAGAGGCCACCTGCCATTGACTCTTGACTCATGCTTGCTGTACAGTTTGGGATGCAGACCTTGGAGCTGATCTCCTTACCACTATGTTGGGGTCATACTGATTGGACTCTTCACCTCACCCTTGCTTGTGCTACCCTCTGTGTTCTGGATGTGGCCCTCACCCACTTAAATATTGGACATGGGCTTGGCATCTCATCTTCACTGCCTGCAACTGGTGCCAGCCCCAGGCTGTCAGTGGTGCAGAGTCCCACTTCTTGTTGCACTGCCCACGGTTCTACTCAGCACACACACTCTCTGAAGGGGTAGCCTGGCAGCCCTTGGAATCAGAGACTTCATGCTTCCAACTCTCCTTGATGCTGTGGGATTGAGTCGGCCCCTACATCATAATGTCCTATGCCTCCTTTGTGTTTTCCTAAGAAGACCAGGGTTACCTGTCCCCCTGCCTGCATAACTATGCCAGCTGGAGCAATCTGGCCAACCACTTTCTCCTTCTGGTGGACAGCACTCCAAGCCACCCTGATGGCATGGAGGTTTGGGTGGACAGCATAAAAGTGGTGTCCTGCACCCAACACAACATTGTTGCTCCAGCCCATGGACCAAGGTGTCATTGCCACCTTCAACCCCTTAACCGCAGGGCCTATAAGAGGTACCGGAGCCAACCCACCCCTGAATCACACCTTTTATATATTTCTGCCTGGAATCGTGCTAAGTCTGTTCTTCGCTCTGCTAAAAACAATTTCATCCGTGCTAAATGTTCCCAACTCTCCAACTCGAATTCTTCTCGCTCCTTCTGGCACCTTGCCAAAAACCTTTCTAACAACTTTACCTCATCATCCTTCCCTCCTCTTTTCTACTCTGATGGCTCTGTAGCTATTTCTTCTACTGATAAAGCAGATCTCTTTGCTCAGACTTTCTCCTCCAATTCCACCTTAGACAATTCCGGTGCTATTCCTCCATCACTTCCCCCCTCTGACTTCCTCTTGACTGACATTAAAATTTCTTCAGCTGATGTGTTTTCTGCCATCACTGGCCTCAATACTAAAAAGGCATATGGTCCTGATGGAGTCCCTCCTGTTGTCCTCAAAAACTGTGCTTCTGTGCTTACACCCTGCCTAGGTAAACTCTTTTGCCTTTGTCTCTCAACTTGTACCTATCCTTCTTGCTGGAAGTTTGCTCTCATTCAGCCAGTCCCAAAGAAGGGTGACCATTCCCAACCCTCTAACTATCGTCCAATTACTTTAACATCCTGTGTATCAAAAGTTTTCGAGTCAATTCTTAACAGAAAAATTTTAAAGCACATTTCCTGTCACAACCTTCTTTCTGATCGTCAGTATGGGTTCCGTCAGGGACGCTCCACTGGCGATCTTCTCACCTACCTTTCAGACTCTTGTTCATCCTCCTTTCGAAACTTTGGCGAAAGCTTTGTCATTGCACTTGACATCTCAAAGGCTTTCGATCGAGTCTGGCATAAATCTTTAATTTCCAAACTGCCCTCCTACGGTTTCTATCCTTCTATCCGTGCCTTCATCTCTAGCTTCCTTTCTGGTCGTTCTATAGCCGCTGTTGTAGACGGCCATCGTTCCTCTCCTAGACCTATCAACAGTGGTGTTCCTCAGGGTTCTGTCCTATCACCTACTCTCTTCCTTTTATTCATCAATGACCTTCTAAGCTGTACATCTAACCCTATCCACTCATATGATGATGATTCCACCCTTCACCTTTCCATTCGGTTCCTGCAACGTCCATCTCAGCAGTTACTTCAACAAAAAAGGGATGAGGCTATGGCACACCTAATGTCTGATTTGGCTTGTATCTCTGATTGGGGTAAAAATAATCTTGTTATTTTTAATGCATCCAAAACTCAGTTCTTACACTTAGCAACCCGACAAAATCTTCCTCAGGATTACCCACTAATGTTTAATAATGAACAGTTATGTCCTGCATCATCCTTGAACATGCTTGGGGTTTCATTCTCTCGGGATTTGTCTTGGAAAGAACATATTACATCTCTTGTGAAATCTGCTTCCAAGAGATTAGGTGTGCTAAGCTGATTCCGAACTTTCTTTACCCCTGCACAGTTGTTGACCCTGTACACGGGTTTTATTCGCCTGTGTATGGAGTACAACTCTCGTGTGTGGGGAGGCTCCCCACATGCAGCTCTTCTCAATAGGGTGGAGTCAAAGGCTTTTCGTCTCATTAACTCTCCTCCTCTTACTGATTCCCTTCAACCTTTGTCTCTTCGCCGCACTGTTGCATCTTTATCTCTCTTCTATCGCTACTTCAATGGTTACTGTTCCTCTGAACTGTCTGCTTGCATCCCTCCACCTCTACGACGGGCGTGTAGTACCCGTCTAGCAAAAAACTCTCATCCCTTTTCTGTCCAACTCTCTAATGCAAGAGTTAACCGTTACTCCCAGTCCTTCATTTATGCAACTGGTTAACTCTGGAACTGTCTTCCTCTGTCTGTATTTCCTACTTCCTATGATCTCCAGTCTTTCACACGCAGTGTCTCCAGGCATCTCGAACTGAACGGATCTTGAATTTGGCTCTCTTTTGTACAATTTTTGCTTTTTCTTGGAAGGAACAGTATGCAGGCCTGTGGCCTTTGGTTCCTTCTTCCTTGCATAAAAAAAAAAAAAAAAGGTCGTCACTCGTGACAGTCGGGTGCAATGGATCATACCGCGGGGCATCACTTGAGTGACTGTTTCGTTTCGTTTTGTTTTTGAAGGCTCCAACATGCAGGCCTGTGGCCTTTGGTTCCTTCTTCCTTGCATTAAAAAAAAAAAAAAATAAAAAAAAAACTGTCGGTTCTCGTGTCAGTCGGGTGCAATGGATCATACCGCGGGGCGTCACTTGAGTGACTGTTTCGTTTCGTTTCGTTTTTGAAGGCTCCAACATGCTTGCATGCGTTGGCCTTGGTCACCTAATGGCGACTCTCCACGCTGCTCGATCCCCGGCAACCTCCCTGTTCAGTCCCTTAATCCTTGAGTCACACTTAATGACCTCGTCCCATGTCTTTCGCGGTCTACCCCTCCCAACCCCTCCCCCAGTATTAACACCTCTCACCCTCTGTACCCAATTATCATCCCTCAGCCTTTCCATGTCCAAACCACCTCAGCCTACCTCTCCTCATCACAACACCAATACACTCCAGTCCCATCCTACCTCTCAACTCTTCCATCGTAAACCTAGCCGCCCCAGGCCTTGCACGCAGGGAAGCGCTGCACATCCACCTAATCATTGTCATTTCTGTACGTTTAAACCTGCGAATATCCTCTTCCTTTACTGCCCAGGTCTCACTACCAAACAGCATCACACTCCTAACACATGCTGCATACAAAGACTCCTCAGCACGTAAGGAGAGTCCTCTCAATGTCAGGAGAGGCAACAGCTCCCTGAACTTCTTCCAACCACTTCTCACCCTAGCAACGAGCTAACTCCAGCCCCACCTCCAGCACATAACATGTCTCCCAAATAACAAAACTCCTCCACACACTCGAGACTCACCTGCAAGTTCAACCCTCTCTCGCCTAACAATCTCCACCTGCTCTCCCTGACACGCCGCGCACATGAAATCAGTATCATCTCACAGTCTACCTCTAATACCACTACATCTCTTGTTCACCCATTTATCACAAATACTACACAACTACAATTACTTCCCACACCCTTATGGCAAACTGCACATGGCCACTCTCCCTCTCCTTTGATTGTACCACCACCAACCCTAGATATCATCACTTTTGTTTTATCTGCATTTACCCTTAAGCCCTTGTGCCTCATACCATCTCTCCACTTCTTAAATCTTTCCTCCGCCTCCTTTTCTTTCTCTGCAGTCAACACCAAATCATCAGCACACTACATCTCCCATGGGAGTCCATCTCTGAAGTCACGTGAGAGGGCTTCAAGCACCATGATAAACAACAAGGGACTCAAAACTGACCCCTGATGCACACCAAAATTCACGGAAAACTCATCACTCAAAGCTCCATTCACTCTTACCTGGGTGCGAGCACCCATGTAAATGGCCCTAACTACCCTAACCATTCACTCTTCTAACCCTAGCTTTCTCATTGCCCACTTCACCACCTCTCTAGGGACTCTGTCAAAGGCCTTTTCCAAATCAACAAAAGCAAAATACAGTTCGCTTTTCTTTCCAGTATATTTTTCCTGAAGGTGTCGAACAATGACTATTTTCCCCCATTTGAGACTCCCCTCCCTACCTCCCCTCCTTTACCCTCTCGTGACGTCTGCTCAGCCGCTCTGCGCTACCTAAATCTTCCCCGGATTTTTCCACTGTTTTCATCCATTGAAATGAGCCCTAAACCGTATTTTATACAATATATATATATATATATATATATATATATATAAATAGGGTAATTGAAAGTGTCATACATCTGGAATTGGATAATTATCACTTAGCAACATCCAACCTGCACTCATTCGCTAATTTCCCCTGCTTTTTTTCCCCATGAAATTTGCCGTATGAGCTACGCTCGTAATATAAATGTATATAAGAAAGGAAGGGAGAAGCCTGAGTGATATTTATAACCACCTGGAACTACCTAATTTTTATGTATTGTCTAGATTTCCTACGACTTATTTCTTAGCATATACATTAGCAGCTGACATTTTCAACTCTTTGCTACCGATATACAGCCAGTTTGCTCTCGTCCTTCTCAGTGAAATGACGCCTGTCCATTTCTGCCGCTTTTGCGCTTATTATAAATGGCCTGTGACCTCTACTCCTACTAAACATCGTGTGGGAAGCGGTAAAGGACTGTAGATATATACAAGTGTAATAAAGTACTAGAAATAATAAAGTGTGAATGGGTATATGAGTAAGAAATGACAGAACACCAGCTGCGAATTAGCGGGAGTGGGAGGCTCGTACGTGCTCGTATTTTACATTGCTTTCGCTTTTTTTTTTTTTAGTATGAATTCCAAACTACTTGGAAATCATTTAATAGTGTTTCTAGTGATAATATCTGGCAGTGGTATTCAGATTAGGGGATGTCGGGAAGTGTAAAGTGGAGACATAGTTACCCAACTTCAGAAGTCTCCACAAGTCCTATGGTAGTTGGCGAGTGCTAAAAAAAAACATCCCAGGAGAAAGCTGAAGGTATTTGCCGTGTGCACATATAATTATAATATTGTAGGACTAATAACTGATTTTTGGCAAATATTTTTAAAAAGTCAGTTGGAGCGCGAATATCCCCGCGGGAATGGCATGGAAAACCTCTGACATCCCCACGGTGCAGGGGTTAAGGTTCAGTATATCTGCTGCTCAGTGGAGCAGATGGTGAGGGCAGGTGACCTTGGGAAGGCCGATGCAGTGAAACAGTTTTGGAAGAAATATAACTTTAAAAAATGCCATCAGTAACAGTGTGGCAGAATGAAAGGAGGTACAACCAAGCACACTTAGTGCTGTCTGGAGGAAAGTTTGGTTGGAGCATGTTCACTCCATTCTGGGGTTCATGGCAGTGAAGGGCATCCATTGTGAAATCCTTGACCTCTCCCACTAGTTAGGGTTGATGAGGTCAGTGAGGCTAATGTGTAAGAGGTTGTGGAGAGCCACACTGAGCAACTGTCCACAGGGGAGCTCATTGAGCTAAGGGAACAGATGGCAGAGGCACAGGAGGGTGGTGTGGACAGTGAGGGGAGCCTGTTCATGGTCTGGATATTAAGACACTGAAGTTTCTTAGCAAGATCGGTGACATTATTGCCTACATCCTGGAAAAGGACCCACACTCAGTGAGGAGTGTTGTGGTAGTGTATTGCACAGAGCAACGCAAAGGCATACAGGGAGCTCCCGGCGACAAAGAAGGCAGCATGGCAGACCTCGTTCACCTTCTCCTTCCCCCTTGCGACACCCACCAGCACTGACAAAGAACCCAGGCCATCAACAAGAGGAGTGGACGGAAAATAAAACCCACACTTGAAGACAAAGAATATACCGTATGTACCAAACAGTTTCGGTGGACACTGCCACCATCTTCAGTGGTCAAGATAGAGAGAGGGAATGACCACTGAAGATGGTGGCAGTGTCCACCGAAACTATTTGGTACGTATATTCTTTGTCTTCAAGTGTGGGTTTTATTTTCCGTCTTTGATTATCACGCAAGAGTGATTCATCCAGCCAAAGAGGAGTGGAAATGCAACGCCCAGCCTCATCTGCCTCTGTCTTCCCTATCACGTTTTCATTGCTGCCTGCCACACCCCTGTGTTCCTCCACTGTCCTGCTGCAGCACTTTCCAGCCACCTCGTTGCAGTGCTTTTCCACCGTGTCACTGCAGCACTTCCCACCTGCCACACTGCAGCATTTCCCACCCACCACACTGCTACGCCTTCCCTCGGCCTCACTGCTTTGCTTTCCCTCAGCCTCACCTCTTCGCTCCCCCCATTGCTCAACACATCTTCCTGAGGACCTGGAGTCATCGTCCAAGCCTCCCAGCTGTCTCCCAGCCGAAGGGGGGACTGTTGGTGATGACTTGCACTGGCCTAGGACGTACTCCAGGTGGGTAGCAGAATGTTTTTTGAGAATTAGGTTACATGGTCCTTGGTCCCCTCTCTATCCCCACTGAACCCATCTTGTCAACCACAGTATGTGGTTTCTTGTTATACAGCCGGTTTTTAATTGGCATAACCCCATAGAATACTGGCGCATGACTGTCATAAAGAGTTTTTAAAGAGCTTGAAAGTAGGTAGAGACTTAAGTTTTTTTTTTTTTTCAAGGAAGAAGGAACCAAAGGCCACAGGCCTGCATGCTGTTCCTTCCAAGAAAAAGCAAAAACAATACAAAAGAGAGCCAAATTCAAGATCCGTTCATTTCGAGATGCCTGGACACTCTGCGTTTGAAAGGCTGGAGATCATAGGAAGTAGGAAATACAGACAGAGGAAGACAGTTCCAGAGTTGACCAGTTGCATAAATGAAGGACTGGGAGTAACGGTTAACTCTTGCATCAGAGAGTTGGACAGAAAAGAAGATGAGAGTACAGTAAGACCTCACTATAACGGACTAATTGGGGCTCAGGCCAGTCCGAAATATGTGAAATTCCGATAAAAGCGACATCCAGACTTACCCCTGCTAATCCGGACTTTTTCCGATATATCAGACATTAGTCCGGATTGCATCAGTGGTTTTCACCACCATTTCAGTATTGTACTGTGTTATACCTTCACTACATTAATCAAATGGTATAATAATACTGTACTGTTCACTGAAAAACATGTCTTTTACTTGTCTTATTGTGGTGAACATAGCTGAAGTTGTCAGGCAGTCCGGACTGCTTTCTGGCTATATCGGACTTTTTCCGATATATAGGAGTTTAGTCTGGTAGCTCCTCGAGTCCGATAAAAGCGAATTCCGGTCTACTGAAGTCCGTTATATCGAGGTTTTACTGTATTTTGCTAGATGGGTACTACGTGCCCATCGTAGAGGTGGAGGGATGCAAGCAGACAGTTCAGAGGAACAGTGACCGTTGAAGTAGCGATAGAAGAGAGATAAAGATGCAACAGTGCGGCGAAGAGACAAAGGTTGAAGGGAATCAGTAAGAGGAGAAGAGTTAATGAGACGAAAAGCCTTTGACTCCACCCTATTGAGAAGAGCTGCATGTGGGGATCTTCCCCACACATGACAGTTGTACTCCTACACGGGCGAATAAAACCCATGTACAAGGTCAACAACTCTGCAGGGGTAAAGAAGGTTCGGAATCGGCTTAGCACATCTAATCTCTTGGAAGCAGATTTCACAAGAGATGTAATATGTTCTTTCCAAGACAAATCCCGAGAGAATGAAACCCCAAGCATGTTCAAGGATGATGCAGGACAGAACTGGACATTATTAAACATTAGTGGGTAATCCTGAGGAAGATTTTGTCGGGTTGATAAGTGTAAGAACTGAGTTTTGGATGCATTAAAAATAATAAGATTATTTTTACCCCAATCAGAGATACGAGCCAAGTCAGACATTAGGTGTGCCATAGCCTCATCCCTTTTTTGTTGAAGTAACTGCTGAGATGGACGTTGTGGAAACCGAATGGAAAGGTGAAGGGTGGAATCATCAGCATGTGAGTGGATAGGGTTAGATGTACAGCTTAGAAGGTCATTGATGAATAAAAGGAAGAGAGTTGGTGATAGGACAGAGCCCTGAGAAACACCACTGTTGATAGGTCTAGGAGAAGAACAATGGCTGTCTACAATAGCGGCTATAGAACGACCAAAAAGGAAGCTAGAGATGAAGGCACAGATAGAAGGATTTAAATTTAAATTTTGTTCCACGCATTCTTCTTTACATAATTTTATCTTGAAATGTGGGGTCTTTGGTGAACCTTATGATTTTTCACATTATGAAGTTGGCAGATATGTAAATTAAGTCAGTAGTACATCATGGGAATTATGAGGGATTTATGGACAGGAAGACAGATTCAACAGCCGTGTGGTCCTTGCTTGTTCACACTGCCGTGAACTTAAATGTTATAAAAACTGTCAAATTAATTACTCAAGCAGAAAAATTACAGCACCTCTACCTTTGATGAACCTGTGTTGAGGTGAATTCTTCACATTCACTGTACTGTACTTACATGTGGCAGTAGAATGCAGACACTTGGACTTACATTCACTGTACTGTACTTACATGTGGCAGTAGAATGCAGAGACTTGGACTTCCTAATGTGCTGTATTGATTCACCACGAGTACTGTACAGTACAGTACGTCTGGTCTATGCTAAGTATTGTAGAGTAATAACTTGGTGTTAGCTAGAACCGCAAATAGGATATTCATGAGTTGAATGGCTAATGGATATTTTGTTAACCCCTGGCCTTAAAATGCCTTTCAACAGCTAAGTAAAATTATCTGGTGTTAGCCAGAGCAAAATATAAAATGACAGTTCTCAGACTGAGGGGACAGATTATTTCTAACCTTTTTTAGTCAGGGAGTCATTCCCAAACTTGGTACTGCAAAATCATCTGTGGCAGCTAGAATAAAACAAACAAAAAATTATACTGAATGTGTTAAAGGAAGGGTATTAAAAATATATATATTTTTCACTTTACTAAATAAATAAAATGTTCAGTTCTCCCTTCCATGGCAGTGTCTTTGAACACCTGAGAAATAAAAATAATACAAGGCAGTGAACATATGCTAGTGACCTTCTGAGTAAACGTTGTAACAGTGCAATACAGCATATGAAAACTTAAATACAGTATTATTTACACCAGTTTGTTTGCATTCATACAAAGCTAATAGCACCTTGTAATGAGATTCTTTTCTTAGTACATCTACCCTACATTAAATGATATTATGAAAAAAACAGCAGCATATCGAAGACGTATACATGTATATATATATATATATATATACAATATACAGTTTTTATATATATTAAATATATATAATGTTCAGTTCTCCCTT
>JAGKTI010006647.1:8360-39900 GCA_018397915.1 Birgus latro | reverse complement strand
AGTGATAAGAAACAGGGAGGTGAGCATGGAAGTGAAAAAGTTGTTACATGACAGTATTGTGATACCAACTCTGACATATGGAAGTGAAGCTTGGACCCTGCTGGAAGGACAGAAGTCAAGAGTGAGAGCAGTGGAAATGAGTTATCTGAGAGGAGCATGTGGAGTCACATGGAGAGAGAGACTGACAAATGAGGAAGTGAAGGAGCGTTGTGGTGTGGTTGAGGACGTGATGGGAAGCATTAGGAGAAACACATTAAGGTGGTTTGGGCATGTGGAGAGGATGGAGAGTGAAAGACTGACGAGGAGAGTGTATGTGAGTGAGGTGGAGGGGGCGAGAGGGAGGGGGAGGCCGAGGATGAGATGGAGGGATGGAGTGGAGAGGTATATGAGAGAGGGGGGTGTGAGTTGGGAGCGTGGTAGTGAAATGGCAGGGGACAGAGTGACATGGAGGCGATTTGTTTGTTGCCACCCCGTGCGGGATTGAGGCGTCTGGCAATAGATAGATAGATAGATTTTGTATAAGAATAGGGCATAGGGCTCATTTCAATGGATGAAATCGGTGGAAAAATCCGGGGAAGATTTACGTAGCACAGCGGCTGAGCAGATGACACGAGGGGGTAATGGAGGGGAGGTGGGGAGGGGAGTCTAGAATGGGGGAAAATGGCTAAATTGTAAACAATGGGTGGGAGTACTGATGACATTGGCAGCTCTGACTATTGTTGGACATTGGCAGTGCTGATAGATGATACAAATCCCCACCTGAAAGCCTGGGCGAATTCAAAACAACACAAAATCACAAAAGTGACACCCCGCAGTATGATCCATTGTGCCCAAGCATCAAGGAAGTGACGACCCGTGGTTAAGGGGTTAATAAAGAATGTAAAAAATAAAAAAAAATAAGAGAAGTTGTGGAATAGATACAGAAGACACAATAGTGAGAGGGCATATAACAACTATAAACAGGCAAGAAATGCATATGCAAGAATAAGGAGAGAAGCACAAAAACAGTTTGAGAAGGACATTATAAGCAAAAGTAGTGATCAACCGAAGCTTTTTACAGCTATATCCGAACCAAAACCAAAGTAAAAGATAAAATACAATCCATTACGGATGAAGGGATCCTCTAGACACAAGAGAAAGATATTTGTGAAGCACTAAATAAAAATTTCCAATCAGTTTTTACAGAAGAAAATAATTTTGAGAGAGATGATCTGGAACATGCATGCCCAAACATCCAGATATACAAATATCAGAAAAAAAATACAGGAGTTAAGTAAATTAGACAGAGGATAAAGCAAATGGTCCAGACGAAATTTCACGTTGGGTGCTACATGAATGTGCAAAGGAGTTAAGTAAACCATTATCTTTAATATTTAAGGAATCCTTGGGTCAAGGTAAACTACCTGTTATTTGGAAGAAACAAATATTGTCCCCTTATTCAAGAAAGGGAATAGACAAAATCCACTCAACTACCAACCAGTATCACTAACCAGTGTTGTAAGTAGGAGACTGGAAACGCTGATAAGAAAAGTTTCGGTAAACCATCTAGAGGAACACAATATGATAACAGAAAGGCAATTTGGCTTCAGAAGGGGAAAATCATGTGTTACTAATCTCTTAAGCTACTATGACAGAGTTGCAGGAACACTACAGAAAAGAGAATGATGGGTGGACAGTATCTATCTAGATTTCAAGAAAGCATTTGACAGAGTACCGCACCAAAGACTTTTATGGAAACTAATCCGTCAAGGAGAAATCCGAGGCAAACTGTACTGTTGCATGCAAGATTTTCTCAGGAAAAGGGAAATGAGAATAGTACTACGAGGAAACTACTCATCATACAGGGAAGTGACTAGCGGAGTTCCACAGGGCTCAGTCCTGGCACCAAGTATGTTTTTAGTGTATATAAATGACATAGATAGTAATATTGGAAATGAAAGCTATTTAAATATATTTGCTGATGATGCAAAAATACAAAGGAGAATTACTAACACAGATTTTTGTAAAGAATTACAAGAAGAATTAAATAAACTTCATGATTTTTTTTTTATGTGTCCGACTCTGGGCATAGGCTTCACAGCCTGCTATCAAGGCCCAGTCGTCCTCCTACAATCTACATGTCACCACTTCGGCGCTTAACACCCACCGTCCATATTGAATACATGCTAGGGCTGTCTCATACAGGACTGGTGTATTGGTATTAGCGGGGTCATTTTTACGACATGTCGGCGGGTCTTCTGGTAGATCAGTAAAGCCTGATTTAATGAAATTCAAATCCTTAAACTGTTCCCTGCACCAGCGAGGATTCGAACCTGGGTCCCACGGGACCGCAAGCCAACTCTCTACCGATCGAGCTACCGCCTCCCCTTAATGGAGTAATACATGGCAAATTGAATTCATTGTGGACAAGTGTCATGTAATCAAATTTTGTAAAAGTGGGAAAAGACTAGATTGGGATTATAAGTTAGGAAGTAAAACCCTACACATATCAGAAAGAGAGAAGGACTTAGGTGTGATTATCAATAACAAACTATCTCCGGCTGTGAAACATGTATACACTGCTTGCAAATATAAGAATAGCATTCACATACATAATGAAGACATGCTGAGGAAGATAATAACATCTTTCATCAAACCAACCCTGGAGTACGCATCAGTAGTCTGGGATTTTCATCTCAAGAAACACATTGATAAGAATGAAGAAGTTCAAAGGGCTGCTACAAGATGGGTTCCAAGCTTAACCCGCCAAGCCCCACAGACGTACGATGCAGGTCACTACTTTTTTCCGCGGACAGACCCACTGATGTGCATCGTACATCACTCAGTTGCAAGGCCCATCGTGTGCACATTTTTCAACCTTCGCATGTGATTTTTGGTAGGCATATGTGGGAGACCTTCCTCTACCTCCTGTCAAGCGGGGATACTGCCTGGCCCTATCTGACCCCCCCTCCCCCCTCCCCCCACACAGGGAAAATTCACCTGTTAGCAGTAACCTAGCCAGTAAAGATATGTTGCCCCACGGTCTCTCCAATGACGAAATTCACAATGAAAGCGATTCCTGCATTGGAGGACAAAAAAACAAAGAAGCTAGAGGTAGAAACAAACAGAAGTGATGAAGTAGTAATGTCATAAAGAAAGGTGCCACATGCTGAGGTTTTGGGTAAGTGAACAATGCTTTTATCGTCTATATATTGTGTGAAAACCAACATAGACTTTTACTACACACAAATTCATGCCAAATAATAAAATACATACGTAATTTAAAGTGGTTTGAATTAGTTAACCCTTCCATAGTTCGTTTTCTTTAGCCAGGTACCCTGAAAAAGAAGGAAAATGTAGAACTGAATGACACCTGTATCAACATTTTTAAGCTCAGGAGGTCGATTTCTCTATGAATATTCGATGTTTCTCACCAAAAGCGGAGGTTTGAGAAAAAAAAAATGAAAATCGGTTGGGTTCTGAGGATGTTTGGGGAAAAATCGATCGGCACTGGACGGGTTAAGGAATTTCAGCTATTAAGAAAAACTAGAAGAGCTGAATCTGCCATCATTACCATAGAGAAGGAAAAGAGGAGACATGATAATGCTATATAAATGCATATCAGGGAAGGAGAAAATAGACAAATGATTATGTAGCCTATGGGGATGCATCAGCAAGAGGACACTGTAAAAAACTGCATAAAAAGAGAGGCGATAAAGACGTAAGGAAATTAATTTCCCAGTTAGAGCAATTGATCAGTGGATTGCACTACCGAATGAAATAGTGTGTGCCAAAACAATCCATAAATTTAAGGAGATGTGATGAAAATGGTTTAAGACACGGGACTGTACGAGCTTGACTCATTCCTGTAAAGATACAATTAGGTAAGAACAATTAGGTAAGAACACACACACCACAATCAACTAAACAACACCAACCACTCAGCTGCCCCCTTCACTTTGGCCCCCATCACACCCATCCATCTAATCCACCCATTCCCTCGTCCCAACCACTTTGCCAACCTCAACAACGTACTTCAACCACACCAACTGTTCACCCACACAACCACCCCATCCCACCCAGACTTCCTGTCCACCCCCTTTATGTTCCTCTCTTGCCACCCTAACACCCACTCTGCCCACTCCACCCATCCCACCCTGCCTTTTCCACTTACCCTGCCCCGGCCACTTCACCCTGATCTCTAAACTCTGACCTGTTGAGGTGAAGATATACTTTCGAAGCTTTTCTTAAACCCCCATTTAAGATGACACTTCAACGATTCTCTTTCTTTGTGTATTCTGAATAGTTTATCAGAAACTTCATGGTGAAAGAGGAAGGTGTGCATACGTGTTGTTTATTTTGTGAGTTAGCAAGGAGGCTTACTTTGGAAAGTAGGAAAAAACAGAAAGGCAACTAATGAGTTAAGAGATAAGTTGTTAAGTTGGGAAAATGACGATGGCAGGGTGAATACTAAGTTAGTGCATATATAGGAAACAGAAGCAGATGTCTTGGGTGAGGTAGACACCATAGAAACTATGCTAGTTAAGGGTGAGACAAGACTAGAAGATAGTGATGACTTCTAGCCAGTCAAGAGAGGGTGCAAAACTAAGGCAAATAACACTGATAGCAGTGCATCTATTTTAAAGGTAGATGTTGTATACTCCAATTTCCACTCGATTAATGCCGGTGTGCCACAAGGATCAGTTCTGGCTCCAGCCCTATTCCTAATTCATATTAATGATCCCTTGTCTGTTCCCTATAATCCCATCCATTAATATGCAGATGACTCAAAACTTCACAGTTCATTCACACTTAAACACCCACTCACAACGTTTAATAACTCTAACTTAAAACATAGTACAGCAGTTTCCATAAATCAAGACTTATCAAAGCATTAGGAAAACCAAAAATATACAGTTTACTAATAGACGGACATTGCCTGATTCCTGTATTATCTACAATGCTAATAATATTTCATTCTCTTAAAGTAATGAAATTCTCAGTGTTTCACTTAACAATGCCCTCAGCTAGGTGTCTTATGTTAGATCACTTGCTAAAATCGCTTCAAAGAAACTTGAATAATTGTACAGAGTCCGTAACTTCTTTACTAGCGAATGGTTAACTATAATTTACAAGAGTAATGTGCACTCTGAGCTCGAATATTGCTAACCCTTGTGAAATGAATGTGGAGAGGTTGCACTAAAACAACAAGACAAATTCAGAACAAAGCTGTTAGAATTGTTAATAACCCTACTATTACAAATGAACTACCTCCCCTACAAGTAAAAAGAAATGTTCTTTTTTTTTTTAATGCAAGGAAGAAGGAACCAAAGGCCACAGGCGAGCATACTATTCCTTCCAAGAAAAAGCAAAAACAATATAAAAGAGAGCCAAATTCAAGATCCGTTCATTTGGAGATGCCTGGACACACTGCGTTTGAAAGACTGGAGATCATAGGAAGTAGGAAATACAGACAGGGGAAGACAGTTCCAGAGTTGACCAGTTGCATAAATGAACGACTAGGAATAACGGTTAACTCTTGCATTAGAGAGCTGGACAGAAAAGGGATAAGACTTTGTTGCTAGACGGGTACTACGTGCCCGTCGTAGAGGTGGAGGGATGCAAGCAGATAGTTCAGAGGAACAGTGACCATTGAAGTAGCGATAGAAGAGAGATAAAGATGCAACAGTGCGGTGAAGAGACAAAGGTTGAAGGGAATCAGTAAGAGGAGGAGAGTTAATGAGACAAAAAGCCTTTGACTCCACCCTATTGAGAAGAGCTGCATGTGGGGAGCCTCCCCACACATGAGAGTTGTACTCCATACACGGGCGAATAAAACCCGTGTACAAGGTCAACAACTGTGCGGGGGTAAAGAAAGTTCAGAATCGGCTTAGCACACCTAATCTCTTGGAAGCAGATTTCACAAGAGATGTAATATGTTCTTTCCAAGACAAATCCCGAGAGAATGAAACCCCAAGCATGTTCAAGGATGATGCAGGACATAACTGTTCATTATTAAACATTAGTGGGTAATCCTGAGGAAGATTTTGACGGGTTGATAAGTGTAAGAACTGAGTTTTTGATGCATTAAAAATAACAAGATTATTTTTACCCCAATCAGAGATACGAGCCAAGTCAGAAATTAGGTGTGCCATAGCCTCATTCCTTTTTTGTTGAAGTAATTGCTGAGATGGACGTTGCGGGAACTGAACGGAAAGGTGAAGGGTGGAATCATCAGCATATGAGTGGATAGGGTTAGATGTACAGCTTAGAAGGTCATTGATGAATAAAAGGAAGAGAGTTGGTGATAGGACAGAGCCCTGAGGAACACCACTGTTGATAGGTCTAGGTGAAGAACGATGGCCGTCTACAACAGCGGCTATAGAACGACCAGAATGGAAGCTACAGATGAAGGCACAGATAGAAGGATAGAAACCGTAGGAGGGCAGTTTGGAAATTAAAGATTTATGCCAGACTCGATCGAAAGCCTTTGAGATGTCAAGTGCAATGGCAAAGCTTTCGCCAAAGTCTCGAAAGGAGGATGACCAGGAGTCTGAAAGGTACGTGAGAAGATCGCCACTGGAGCGTCCCTGACGGAACCCATACTGACGATCAGAAAGAAGGTTGTGACAGGAAAGATGCTTTAAAATTTTTCTGTTAAGAATTGACTCGAAAACTTTTGAGACACAGGATGTTAAAGCAATTGGACGATAGTTAGAGGGTTGGGAAGGGTCACCCTTCTTTGGGACTGGCTGAATGAGAGCAAACTTCCAGCAAGAAGGAAAGATACAAGTTGACTGACAAAGGCGAAAGAGTTTACCTAGGCAGGGTGTAAGCACAGAAACAGTTTTTGAGGACAACAGGAGGGACTCCATCAGGACCATATGCCTTGTTAGTATTGAGGCCAGTGATGGCAGAAAATACATCAGCTGAAGAAATTTTAATGTCAGTCAAGAGGAAGTCAGAGGGGGGAAGTGATGGAGGAATAGCACCAGAATCGTCTAAGGTGGAATTGGAGGAGAAAGTCTGAGCGAAGAGATCTGCTTCATCAGTAGAAGAAATAGCTACAGAGCCATCAGACTAGAAAAGAGTAGGGAAGGATGATGAGGTAAAGTTGTTAGAAAGGTTTTTGGCAAGGTGCCAGAAGGAGCGAGAAGAATTCGAGTTGGAGAGTTGAGATCATTTAGCATGGATAAAATTATTTTCAGCAGAGCGAAGAACAGACTTAGCACGATTCTGGGCAGAAATATATAAAAGATGTGATTCAGGGGTGGATTGGCTCTGGTATTTCTTATAGGCCCTTTCCTTGTTGCGGACAGCATTAGAACAAGCGTGATTAAACCAAGGCTTTCTTGCATTAGTCAGAGGATATGAGAAAGGAATGTATGCTTCCATGCCTCAGAGAATAACCTCCGTAATGCGCATGCACACTCAGATGGCTCCCGGCCATGGAAGCAATAATCATTCTAGGGAAAATCAAAGAATTACTGCCTGAGGGCCTCCCAATCGGCAGCTCCAAAGTGCCAAAGGCGGTGTTTCTTTGGAGGGTCCACAGGCCGTACTGGAGCGATAGGACAGGTTAAGGTAATAAGGTTATGATCGGAGGAGCCCAATGGAAAGAAAAGATTAACAGTGAAAGCAGAAGGATTACTTGTTAGGGAATGGTCAAGTATGTTGGAACTCTCTCCAAGGCGGTCAGGGATACGGGTAGTGTGCTGTACAAGCTGCTCTAGGTCATTAAGGATAGAAAAGATATAGGCTTGTTCACCAGGTGGATCAGTGAAAGGAGAGGAGAGCCGAAGGTTGTGGTGAACACTGAAATCTCCTAGAATGGAGATTTCAGAGAATGGAGAAATGGATAGAATGTGTTCCATCGTAGAAGTAAGATAGTCAAAGAATTTTTGATAGTCGGTAGAATTAGGCGATAAGTAAACAGCACAGATATATTTAGTAAGAGAATGACAGGAAAGCCGAAGCCAGAGAGTAGAGAATTCAGAAGAATCAAGTTCAGGAACACAAGAGCAAGATAGATCGTTGCGTACATATACGCAACAGCCACCTTTGGCTTTGAAATGAGAATAGAGAAAGTAGGAGGATACTGAAAAGGGTTTGCTGTCAGTTGCCTCAGACAGCTGAGTCTCAGTGAGAAAGAGAAGGTGAGGTTTAGAGGAGAAGATGTGGTGTTCAACAAAGTGAAAGTTAGAGGAAAGGCTGCGGAGGTTACAGAAATGAAGAAGGAGTGAGTCAGACAGTGGTTCCAGGCAACTCTTTGAGTCGTCACCGGGAGAGGGGTGGATGGTGGGGGTATTTATGGTCCCCCCCAGGGATTCCGAGGCATGATTTTTGTGAGCCATTTTCGTAACTAATTTTGAAAAGGAAGTGTAGTGTGTAGTGTGCATGTAGTTTGGTGTTGACAGTTAGAGAAGTTTGTATTGGAGAGCATGCTGGATTATTCTCTGTGTTACTGAGACACTGAAAAAGTTCAGCAAAGGGGGATGGTCAGGAACAAGTCCTGAAGGCTGATGAAACGGGAGCTCCAGCTCTCCCTGTCATCAGCCTTTCATCCACCTTGGGAGTAATGCCCTGCTCGACTGGTGCTACATTATTTTACAGATACTTTTATGGCAAATGCTCATTCATAGTTGCATCCATTGAGCCACCTCTCCAGGCCTTTCCCTGTGCCACATGGGTGTCACGAATTTTCTACATCGTAAAATCATGTAGAGTAAATCGTGACATTGAGTGATTTTGTGGGAGGAGCGAATTATTGTGAAATGTGCGATGTTTCACTCATTCTCTCAAACCGTCCGCTCGCGTGCTTGTGTTCGCTCAAGTTGTCAAAACTTTCGTAATTCTACCGCGAGTAATTGTTTTTATGTGCGGGCGGCGCGTTCCTCTGAGCGATAATTTTTGAATTATCGGTCCCGCTCTGAGCCGTTATACGCCGCCCGCGCGCCCCTTCTCATGCTCCTCGCGCCGTGGATTCAAATGAGAGCTCAGTCTGACTGTAGACACAGCGCGTCGCGGTACGCCTCTAGAGGCTTGAGTGATTTCTTAGCGATTTCAGATCTCAGCTTGTGTTGGCGTGTGTCCCGTAGCTCCCACCCCCTTGGTGATCATCGCAGCAGCTCGGTCTCATCCATACCGATTTGTATTTTCTTGTTTTCTTAGGCTTAAGCTTTTGAGATATTTAGCTGTTTGTCTGTGTGAGTGAGTGCATTTCCCTTCCTTTGATTTGAATTGGAGTCATGTAATGTAAATTTATTTGCTTGTATTTAATAAATTTATAGTTCGTTTTCTTGAGCTTTGTTAAATGTAACAGTCGTATTTAATTTTCCCACTTATTTAATACAGTTTTGCTACTCCACATTAGCACAACTCTGTATTAAATCACGACTGGTACTTAGACCAGCTCTTGGCATTAATCCTTAAATCCGTTGTGCTAGCTAGGAGTTTGGCTCAGCCAAGATCCTGTTTAACTTTATTATTATCATTTTTGAATGTTAAGGGGAGAAACTAACTTTCTCAGGGGCCAACGGTACAATATTACAGCCTACTTGAGCGTCTAGTCTCTGCTGTGTACCGTTGAGAAAGTCTATAAATTCTCGACTCTAGAGAATTGGCGAAGTGAGCCAGCATAAAGTGAAATTGCTGCTTGATTTCACGAGTCTATTCTCTCTTAGTAAATGACTCGATAGTCATTCTTGCACACATAGCTATATATTGTATACTAGAATTATACAGTATCATTATCCTTTTGAAATACCTAAATTTCCCCTGACAATGGGCATCTCGTAGCGCTCATGACTGGACCGTCACACAGCCATATTGCAGAACGTCTGCCTATAAGAATTCTAGACTCGAACTGCATCTCTTTCGAACTCACTTTTACATAATGGTTTCCCCAAATCTTCAACATACGGCTGTTCAAGACCAAGTGTTATGGATTTTTTTTTTAATTTTATGAATGGAAGACACCTGTAATCTGGTGTATGGATTATTATTTTTTTATTCATTTGTTTTCCTTCCTCTGTTGTGTTATTAAAAAAATGTTTTGTTTTAAGTATCAGGATCTAGTAGATTAAGTGCAGGATGAGCCTAATCTCATACTTAATAGTAATTCGTTGATAATGCATCAGGAGAAGGAGTTGTGAACTAACGTTCTAGGAGGGGGCATTTTTGCTGTTCTTAGTGTAGGATTCAGGACATGAAAGAGAGAGTTGATGATTTAGTCAGCAACACCTCAGAGGACTTGGTCTATGTTACTGTGGTAGGGACTAATGTTGTAGCTTCAGGCAGAGTTGTCTGGTTTGTTAACAAAAACTGACTTTGGTTCTGTAATCCTCAGTAAAATGGCAAGCGTCAATAGTAGGCTTGAAGATCTGTGTAGAAAGGAAGGTGTGTTCTTTCTTGATGTTTGGTACAATTTTTAATCATGACAGGAATTTATATGGAAGAGGTAGCCTTCACCTCAATAGGGTAGGTATTGGTAGGTTAGGTAGCGTTGTAGGTGGTAGTGATGGGAATGCTCTAGGTAGTAATAGAGAGGTGGAAAGAGGGACAGTTAATGAGGTAGCTGTTAACAATTCAGTCTCTGAGGCAAATGGTGGTAGGGCAAGACATGTGAGATCAGACCATCAGGAGAATCAGGTGGGTCTGAGCTCAACTCAGGTGCAGGTAGACAATTAGGGATTTGTTAAGAGGGTGGTAGTGTCATATCAGTGGCCCTTAAGAGCGTCATCATAAGAGAGGATTTAAACAGTTAAAAAGGGCTAAGTTCATTTTCTCACAATCCTACCAAATCCAGCCTTACTATGATTATTACATATATGAATGGAAGAAGTATTATTTCAAAGCGAGATAATTAATTACTTATGCAACCACCCAAAACTTCAACATTTTTATGATAACAGAATCATGGTTAACCCTCGATACAAACACCTTACTGGAGAAATATCAGTGAAAAACTATAAAATATTTGATAATCACGACTGGAGATCTCTGACGGGGAAGTTTTAAAATATATACTAAAAATCATATAAATTCAATACAGATCAGTAAATCTGATGTTGAACATACGCTTCTTTGTACATCGAAAACTTCACTAAATAATAAACCTATTCTTTTCAGTTAAATATACAGACCACCCATGTTAAGCGTGAAAAACGATAAATAATTATACAACGAAAAAAAAGCCAGTCATTGCATACAAGGACTATTATTTTAGAGGGCTTTTATAATCCAAGTATTGACTGGAAAATTCACGTCCAGTCAAAGAAGGGGGCAGATTGTTAGAACTGGTAGACGACGCATTTTTCAGTCAGGCTTTTTTTTTTTTACGTGTCCATCTCAGGGCAAAGGCTTCATGGCCTATCCCCAAGTCCCAGTAGTTCTCCTTGGGGTCCAGTAGTCCTCTTACATCTCCACATGTCACCATTTGAGCGCTAACACCCAACATCCGTATTGAATACATGATAGGTCTGTCTCAGAGGACTGGTGTACTGGTATTAGCTGGGGGTACTTCTATGACATGTCATCTGGTAGTTCTGAAAAGTCTGATTTTTAAGAAATTCAAATCCTTAAACAGTTCCCTGTCCCAGCCGGGATTCGAACCTGGGCCCACTAGGAATGCAGGCCGCCTCTCTACCGATTCTGCCAATGGCTCCTCAAACACATGGTGATAATATACTCGACCTTGCCCTAACAACAGTAATCTAATAAACTTGTGTGATAGGGAAAATTTTGATAAAAGCAATCATAGTACCACCAGACTTGAAGACCAGCACAAATAACCTCTCAGTTCCTTAGCTTAAAAAAGGTAATATCGATAATATGCCAACAGCAACTCGATTCTGTTAATACAAGTGGATGTTTAACCCGAGGAATCCCATCGACGTATGGGTACGTCACGATGTTTTGTCACAGCTACACCCATCGACGTATGGGTACTTCGCGCAATTGCAAGGGTCATAATTTGCACAATTTTCAAGTTTCATGGGTGATTTTTGGTAGGCATATGTGGGAGACCTTCCTCTACCTGCTGTCAAGCAGGGATACTGCCAGGCCCCACCTAACCCCCCTCTCCCCTCCCCCCCACACTGGGCAATTCACCTGTTAGCAGTAAGCTGGCCAGTAAAGGTATGTTGCCCCACGGTCTCTCCAATGACGAAATTCATAGAAAGAGATTCCTGAGGTGAAGGAAAAAGAAATAAAGAAGCTACAGCAAGAAACAAACAGACGTGATGAGGTGGTAATGTCATAAAGGAAGGTGCCATATGTGAATGTGTTTGGTGACTGAACAATGCTTCTATTGCCTATATAAACGTGTTAAAACCAATATAGTCTGTTACTACACATAAATTCGTACCAAATACATAAATAAATACGTAATTGAAAGTGTCTTGAATTGGTTAACCCTTCCATAGTTCGTTTTCTTTAGCCAGGTACCCTGAAAAAGAAAAACATAAGGTTGCATGACACCTGTAGCAACAGTTTTAAGCACAGGATCGCGATTTCTCTATGAATTTTCGATGTTTCTCCCCCAAAGAGGAAGTTTGAGCCAATAATTTTTTTTTCTCAAAATGCTCGGGATTTTGTGGTATCGTAGGTTGGAAATCGGTCGGGACGTGACGGGTTAAGAAATGTGGAATATACTCACTAATGGACTGATGTCTATCGAACTGACAAGTGTACCAATAATTACCCTGCAAAATAATCACCCAAATAAATCAGCCTAAATGTTTAAGAATATTGATTAAATCATTGGTCGCAAGAGAAAAACATATAAAAAATATTAACTACAGGGAATTATGGTGACAGTACCGAATATTTTAAACTGCATCACCAATGTATGATTTTTTTTTCTTCGGTATACTAAAAGCGTGTACGAGGCGAAAATTTCTCCTAGTCACTCAGATGGCGATCTCGTCCATGATAAACAATAGCAACAATACTGAACGACTTCTTTCACAGTGTTTTCACACACACACACAAAAGATAGCTTAAACATTTCCATCCTTCGGTCGGTTTCCTCAGCACCAGATGACGATAAGTTATCAATTTACGATGTGACAGGACATTATGTGAATCTTCAGAAAATTGACCCAAATATATCAACTGGCCCAGATCAGATATCTCTTCACATTCTGCATGAATGTGAGTTAGCTTTTCTCATAATTAGTGTTAAATAAACCATTAAATGAATGTAGAGCATCTAATTAATGGAAACTTGCTAATATGTTACCTATCTTTTAAAAAGGCAATAAAAAAAGCACCTCAAATTGCTGCTCGAATGCCTAGCGTCAGTAGTATGCAAAGTTCTGAAATAAAATTTTTGCAATAAAATTACCATATTCCTTAACAAGCATAGTATTACAACACACATTTAGGACGCTTTCATAATAATAGATCATGACTTATGATTTTTTTCTTTACAGTCACATACGGTAACTGGGGCACAAAAATACCATCGAATGTCGCATACCTGAACTTCCACAAGGTGTATGATAAGTCCACCATCTAAGACTACTAGTAAGACTGAAAGCTTACGGCCTCTGGCAAATTATGCCTACAGATTGCTGATTGGTTAACGAATCGCAAGTAGCATATAGTAATAACTGGTAAATTAGCAGACTGGTTTGAAGTAACAAGCGGAGTTCCTCACTGATCAGTTCTAGGCCCAGTTCTTTTCACTATTTTTTCTTTTAATAAACTTTCTTCCCTGCTGCAGGGAGTCACCTTGACGTGGTGGTGGGGCCTGAAGAGTGGTTGCCGGTGCCACCTACTTTGGAGGCATGCCTGCCTTTGTAGGGTTCGGCATTTGTCGGCCTCGTGGACCAAACACCCCCTACATCACAGGTGGAGGAGGCCTACTGGTGATGTTGGCCCCTGCCCATTTGCCATCTAGGGCAGGACTTTTGTCTCCCCACGTGTTTGCCGTGTGTGGCGTCCCATAATGCTTGGAGACGGGAGTCCTGGGGTTTAAGCGATGCTGTATGGTGCACCCTGCAGCTAGCAATACACCTCTTTGGTCCCTTATTCTGGCTAGACAGGCGGCCTGGTTGGGCCCAACCAGGTCAATCGACTGGTCTTGCGTTGGTTAGGGTCAAGTGGGCACTGGGGGGCCTGGTGGCTCCTATCGTTCTGGAGTCACCCTCGCCAAGGTTCCCTGGTGGTTACCCGAGTATACTCTCCTGCTACCTCTGGGGTCGCCAGTGGTGTTGTCCCTGGTATACAGCCTCCCCTTCTTGGGCTTCATGGTGGATGGAGGGGTGGGGGAATAAAGTTGTGTTTTCTCTTAACCCGTCACGTCCCGACCGATTTCCCACTTCCGTTACCCCCCAGTCCCGAGCAATTTCGGATTTTTTTCTTCTTCCTCTAACCTTCGCTTTTGATAAGAAACATCGAGAATTCATAGAGAAATCGCCCTCCTGAGTCTATAAATGGGGCTACAGGTGGTGAGTCAGCCTTACCTTTCGTTCTTTCTCAGGGTACCTGGCCTAAAGAAAACGAACTATGGGAGGCTAAACTAATTCAAGCCACTTTGAATTACGTATTCATTTATTTATTTGGTACGAATTTATGTGTAGTACAAGACTATATTGGTTTTCACACAATTATATAGGCAATAGAAGCATTATTCAGTCACCAAACACATCCACATATGGCACCTTCCTTTACGACATTACCACCTCATCGCTTCTGTTTTTTTCTTGCTCTAGCTTCTTTATTTCTTTGTCCTCCACCTCAGGAATAACTTTCACCATGAATTTCGTCATTGGAGAGACCGTGGGGCAACATATCTTTACTGCCAAGGTCACTGCTAACAGGTTAATTGCTGAGTGTTGTGGGGAGGGAGGGGAGGGGGGGTTAGGTGGGACCAGGCAGTATCCCCACTTGACAGCAGATAGAGGAAGGTCTCCCACATATGCCTACCAAAAATCACTCATGAAACTTAAAAATTTTGCAAATTATGACCCTTGCAATTGCACAACATACCCGTACATCGATGGGTCTAGCTGTGACAAAACGTTGCGACGTACCCATACGTCGACGGGACGCCTCGGGTTAATGGAAAGAATAAATAACACTATTGTTGATGACACGGCATCTGTCCCTGGACTCAGTATGGACTCTTCCTCCCGCACTGCCTCTCTGGAGCCTCTCCAGGACCCTGGGGACTTTCCTTCTCTGCCCCAGCGTTCAACTGGGAATAGGAGGAGGTCACATTGAGTTGGATTGGCTCTGGGGTCTGGCCCAGAAGCAACGGTGCAAGAGGCATATGCCAAGTTTTTGGTAATGAAACCCTCGGTTGGCAGGTCCATACAGGATATTGACATTTTTGCAGTTCACTGTGGCATTGGCTCAGCTTGTGGCCAGGAACCGAAAATCTATTCCCAAGGGGATGGAAGCATCCTTACTGAGGTGGTTTCCCCAGAAGAGAGCGCGCGCTTAACCCGCCGAGTCCCATTGACGTATGGGTATGTCGCGATGTTTTGTCACAGCTACACCCATCAAGTTTCATGGGTGACTTTTGGTAGGCGTATGTGGGAGACCTTCCTCTACCTGCTGTCAAGTGGGGATACTGCCTGGCCCCACCTAACCCCCCCACCCTCCTCCTCCCCACACTGGGCAATTCACCTGTTATCTGTAAGCTGGCCAGTAAAGATATGTTGCCCCATGGTCTCTCCAATGACGAAATTCACGGTGAAAGTGGTTCCTGAGGTGGAGGACAAAGAAATAAAGAAGCTAGAGCAAGAAACAAACAGAAGTGATGAGGTGGTAATGTCATAAAGGAAGGTGCCATATGTGAATGTGTTTGGTGACTGAACAATGCTTCTATTGCCTATATAAATGTGTTAAAACCAATATAGTCTGTTACTACACAAATTCGTACCAGATACATAATAAATGCATAAATGAAAGTGGCTTGAATTAGTTAACCCTTCCATAGTTCGTTTTCTTTAGCCAGGTACCCTGAAAAATAAGGAAAACATAAGGTTGCATGACACCTGTATCAACAGTTTTAAGCACAGGATCGCGATTTCTCTATGAATTTTCGATGTTTCTCACCAAAAGCGAAGGTTTGAGCCAATAAAAAATTTTTCCCAAAATGCTCGGGATTTTGCTGTATCGTAGGTTGGAAATCGGTCGGGACGTGACGGGTTAATAGCCATGACCTCTATCTCTGGGTCTTCAGTATCATGTGTTCCTCATGCCAGTTTTAACTGCTTTAAGTGCGTAAGTTTTTTCCTGTGACCTCCTCAGATACACAGAGGCACGGTTGTTGGAGGAACTTCAGTCTTTTGGTATGGTGAATGTCTAGCGTCTACAGAAGAAAATAGACGGTATTCTGACCCCAACACCTACCTGGTTCCTGACATTTGATAGGTTAACGCTACCTACATCTGTAAAGCTGGCATGGCTGTCACTTTTTGTAGCCATATGTGCCCACCCCAAGGCAGTATTTCCAGTGTCAGGGGTATGGACATGTCAGAAAATATTGTTGCCCTGCACAGGCTGGACTTCCTGGTGTTTGTGTCTCTTGTGGTGGATCAAGCCATACCAGAGACTGTACAGGACCCATTAAATGCTATCATTGTGGAGGTCCTCATGCTGTCTCTTCTAAAAGCTGTCAACGATACTGCCTTGAAAAGGAGATTCTGTCCATTCGTACATGTGAGAGGGTTTCATTTCTTGAAGCAAAATGAGGAGCCCAGACACTCTTCTTTCAGCTGGGGGTGACCTATGCTTCTGTCCTTTCTAGAACACTAGTACACCGTCCTGTATCTCAGAGGCAGCCTCGATCCACTCCGGTACCCACTCCTTCGACTCGTGAAATACAGAATGCTGTCCCCATGGTTAATCCTGTAAGTGAGAATGATGTTTGCCCAACCGCTAATCTGACTGTTTCTGCCCCCACTTCGGTGACTGATGACTTGCACACTTCTGAGGTAGTGGCAGATGTCCACGTTGACCGGACTCCTTCTCCCGTCTTACCCAGTAAGCCTGAGGCTCCATCTGTAGCTGGCAAAATTCACCATTGTTCATCAGAGTCCTCTGAGCCTGAGCACCAGCCACCTAAAGTCTGTTGTCGACCCTTGTGTTGACCCCTCTCCTATTCTCTCTGTCCAGCAGGCTGAAGAATCTAGCCAGGCATCAGTTGAAGCTGATGGCTCACCTCTGGTCTGGTCCCCACCTGGGGATGGTGTTGCACAACTTGTTGGTGCTTCAGATCTAAAGCACAGGATGTCCTTCTCAAATGATTCAAGTCCTGTGGACTCTGCTTTTACTTTTAGGGCTTCTGGTGGGGGCACTGGCTGTCCTACATCTGTAAAAGCGGCCCCCAAGCTGCCTTCCAAGCAAACTGGTGTGCCCTGTCCAAGAAGAAGTGTAATAAAACTTACTTCTTCATCCTCACGTTTGCCTTCGGATGTTAGACAGACGGTGCGCGTTTCTGGTGCCGGACAGGCTCCTCCAAAGGGCTTTCAAAAGCTTCACTCCAAACCCACTTGGTAATTCTAATCAATATGGCTCAGTCAGTTCCAATTTGTCTTCAATGGAATTGTAGAGGTGCAATGGCAAATTGGGAGGAATTGCAGTTATTACTCTCCGCTCTTGAGTCCGCTCTGTGTCTGTCTCCAGGAGACAGTGGTTGGGAATAGACCGTTTCCTTCTATCAGGGGGTATAAAGTATTCCATGCATCTCCTCCTGGTGGTCACAGCGGTGGATGTGCCATTCTGTGCTGATCTAATGTCCCCTTTATTTCCTTTACAATACAGTCTCCCCTTCAAGTTCCAACGGTACAGATGCACGTTGGGAGGCGTTATACCATCTGTTGTCTGAACCTTCCACCTTCCGTTCCTGTTATGCGTGCTGATCTGGAGACCCTTATTAGTCAACCTCCACCCGCTTTTCTACACCTTGGTGAACTTAATGGCCGCCATCCTTTGTGGGGTGACTCACTTTCAGCTCCCCGGGGTGATCTTCTTGCCTCTTTGGTTGTGGATTTAGATTTGGTTGTCCTAAAGGATGGGAGGCCGACCCATTTTCATGTTCAGACTGGCACAAATTCTGTCATTGACCTAACCATTTCCTCCTCTGATTGTGCGATTTTTCTTGGGAGATTTTGGATGATCTGCAGGGTAGTGACCATTATCCTGTGTTGGTCCAGACTACTCGCTCTGTTCCTGCAGCCCGTATACCAAGCTGGTGTCTGGATAGGGCTGATTGGACTCTCTTTGAGGAACTGTTTGTATTTGCCCACAAGGTTACTGAGTTTTCAACTATTGATGATGCTGAATGTTATTTTACTAAGACCTTTCTCAGCAGGGGTTCATTCCATCCCACGGACTTCTGGTGTTTTTCCCGGAGACCTGTGCCATGGTGGAATGATGACTGCTCTATAGCAAAAGGAGCTTACAAAGCTGCTACCCATCGGTATTTTGCCAATCATGATGTTGTTTTTCTAAAAATCCAGTTTCGCAAAGCACGTGCTCACTATAGACGGGTCATGAAGGATGCTCGCCGCAACTGGTAGAGATTGTATGTTTGTACAGTTACGTCCTCTGCTCCAGTGCTAATGGTGTAGAAAGGGGTGCGCAAGATTTCTGGTAGGTTCTTGCCCCCCTCCCCTCCACTGTTGTGACTTCAGGGCAATCTTGTGTCAGCACTAGATGCAGTGGCCTCTGCTTTTGCAAACTAGTCTTATGCTGTCTCAAAAAAAGACCCTTCTAAGCCATGTGCTAGCTTTCATAGGAATCAGGAGAGGCTGGGTCTGGTCTTTCACTCTCGTGGCAGAGAGCCATATAATTTAGACTTTAGTCTCTGTGTTCTACGTGCTGCCCTCTCACAGTGTGGTGACACCGCTCCCGGGCCTGACGAAATCCCATACGTTATGCTCCGTCATCTGCCGACTGATTCACTTCAGTTTTTATTGGACCTTTTTAACAAGGTTTGGGGTGAGGGCTCTCTTCCCGAGAGTTGGAAGTTGGGTGTTGTCCTCCCTATTCCCAAGCCTGGTAAGGGCCATTCTCAGGTTTCCAACTATCGCCCAGTTGCTTTAACATCATGCGTGTGCAAGCTATTTGAAAAGATGGTCAATGTCAGGCTTGTGTGGTCTCTAGAGAAGGGTTGCTTTCTCTCTTCTTCGCAGAGTGGTTTCCGTAAATTTCGATGTACTTCGGACAACCTTACGAGCCTTGAGGCATCGATCTGTAGAGCTTTTGCCTCTAAGCAAGATATAGTGGCTGTGTTCTTTCACCTTGAGAAGGCTTATGACACTGCCTGGCGCCATGGAATCCTCCAACAACTTCATGCCTTTGGTTTACATGGTTGCCTGCCCGTGTTGCTTGAAGACTTCTTGACTGATCGTGTGTCTCGAGTCCGTGTGAGTTCTACCCTCTCTGCGCCGCTGTGCCAGGAGGAAGGTGTTCCACAGGGGAGTGTTTTAAGTGTTTCCCTGTTTGCAGTGGCCATCAATGGTATCCTTGACACTGTGCTTGCTGAGGTATCCTTATCTCTTTATGTGGATGACTTAGCTATATGGTTTTCTGGCTTCCGCATGTCTACTGTAGAGTGGCGTATACAGCTTGCCTCGGACAAGATTTCGGCCTGGGCCACTTCCAGGGGTTTTCGGTTTTCCCCTTCTAAGACTATGGCTATGCACTTTTGTAAGATGAGAGGGGTACACCCGGAACCTGATCTTCATCTTTGTGGCAGGAGACTCCGTTCTGTGGCAGAGACAAAATTCTTGGGCCTGATGTTTGACCGCCGTTTGACTTGGGCTTCACACTTGGCAAATCTTAAAGTATCATGTATGAAGGCTCTCATTCTGTTGAGGGTTCTGTCCCATACCTGTTGGGGTGCTGATCGGAGGACACTCTTGCATCTGTTTCAGGCTTATGTAACATCCAAGCTGTCGTATGGCTGTGAGGTCTCTCCTATGCCACAGAGTCCAGAGTATAAACTCTAGATGCTGTGTATCATGCTAGTGTTTGCCTTGCAAGTGGCGCTTTTCGGTCATCTCTGATTCCCAGTTTGTTGGTGGAGGCTGGTGTGCCTCCCTTAAGTCTGCTGCATCAGGTTTCACACTTTGCAAATCTTAAAGTATCATGTATGAAAGCTGTCAATCTGTTCAGAGTTCTGTCCCATACCTCTTGGGGTGCTAATCGGAGGACGCTTTTGTAACATCCAAGCTGTCATATGGCTGTGAGGTCTACTCCTCTGCCACAGAGTCCAGACTAAAAACTTTAGATGCTGTGTATCATGCTGGTCTTCGCCTTGCAACTGGGGTTTTTCGGTCATCTCCGATTCGCAGCCTGTTGATGGAGGCTGGTGCGCCTCACTTAGGTCTGCTGCGTTAGTCTGTTGCAGCACGGTGCTGGCTTCGGATTCGTCACCTTCCAGACTCACTTGTCTGTGAGTGTTTGATGCAATAGTCTTGTTTTTTGTATTATCATAGGCACCCTCACATGCCTCATCCGTCTGGATGTAGGGTTCAGGATATCATGGAGGAATTTGGTTTCTCGGCAGTAACTGTTAGTCCGGTTTGGATCCCGGGGGGTTGCGCCTTGGATCTTGCCCAAGGTAACTTTCTGCAAGTCTTTGTCAGGCTCCGAGGATTCTGTCGCTCCTCCATCTCTTTTACAGTTATTTTTAGAACATTTTTCTAGTTATGATGGTTCTGTGCCTGTGTATACTGTTGGCTCTAAATCCGCCTCTGGTGTTGGTTCTGGAGTGATATTTCCCAATTTTAGCCGAGAAGGTAGTCTTCCTTTGCCTGCCTCAGTTTTTACTGCAGAGTTATTGACTATTGTTTTAGCCCTGAAGTTGGTGTTTGTTCACCATGACACTTATTTTACAATTTTTAGCGACTCCCAGGAGGTGCTTTTGGCCCCGACCTCTTTAAACTCTTTCCATCCTATAGTCTTAGCTATTTTGGAGTGGCTGTTCCTCATTCGTCGTCGGGGGAAGAGAGTGGATTACTGCTGGGTTCCCACATATGTTTGTGTAGTGGGCAATGAGACGGCAGACACTTTAGCTAAAGCTGCGGCTTCTCAACAGCCCCCAACCATCTATCCGCTTCCTGCTTCTGATACAACATCTCACTTGCGGTCCAGAATTCGTACGTGTTGACAGAGACACTGGGATGGTGTTGCTCATCTGTCTATTCTATCTATATACCTAGGCTGCTTCCCCCTAGAGGTAGCCGAGACAGGTCAACACACTACCAATTTACTCATCCACTCATACACATTCATTCGCATCTTAGCCCTAAAGGGGAGAAGGGACGGATCCTCACCGCACCACACAGCACGAGGGTCAACCACGCAGTGCAGTCAGTGACATCCGCAGCAGGGCCCGACAGCAAAGCTGGTTTACCCCTGCCACATCATAATGGATCCAGCCCCTTACCTGCACCTGACTTGATCAGCTGATCAGACAAAATGCACGAGAATATCCCCTCAGGACTGCGTCATCATTTATTCATTCACAATTTCTCTCCATTCATTTCTATTATGCACAGCCACTCTTCCTTGCTCAACAGACAACCCTCTCGCATCCATCACTCTCTTCACACTGTCCATCCATCCTATTCGTGGTCTTCCTCTCAGCCTTACCCCTCTCACATTAGATCTAGTTATCTTTTTCACCAATCGCTCATTATCCATTCTCTCCATATGCCCAAACCATCGCAACTCCCTCTGTTCAACTCGATCAGCCATCTCCCGAATAATTCCAGTTCTCCTTCGCACTTCATCATTTCTCACTCGATCCATATGCGTCACTCCACACATACTCCTCAGACACCTCATCTCCATTACATTCAAACTTTTCCTCTCTGCTACACCCATATTCCATGTTTCAGCCCCATATAATGCAGTCGGTACCACAACACCCTCATACAGCCTTCTCTTTACATCCATTCTGAGTGAACGACATCCAAACACTTTTTTCATTCCTCCTAGCACCATTCCAACTTCATTCATTCTAAACTTCACTTCTGCATCTATTCTTCCATCCGCAGCAACATGTAACCCTAAATACTTAAAACACTCAACCTCCTCAAGCAACTCACCATTCAAAACTATATTCATCCTCCTACCATCTATCAACCTCGTACACTTCATCACTTTACTCTTATTCTCATTTATTTTCAGTTCCCACCTTTCACACGCCCTTCCAAACTCCTCTACCAACTGTCTCAATCTCTCCTCTGAATCAGCCACCAGTGCAGTATCATCTGCAAACAGCAGCTGCTTCAGATTCCACTCTCTACCATCATTCACCAGACTCAGCCCTCCATCTAACACTCTTGCATTCACCTCCCTTACAACACCATCCATATAAATATTAAACAACCAAGGCGATATCACACATCCCTGCCGCAGCCCCACTCTCTCGGGAAACCAATCACTCACAGTATTTCCCACTCTTACACACGCTCTACTATTTACATAAAAACTTTTCACTCCTTTTAGTAACCTGCCATCAAGTCCATTCAATCTTAAAACATTCCACAAAGCCTCCCTATCAATTCTATTATATGCTTTCTCTAAATCCATGAATGCCCAAAACACATCCTTACCTTTCGCTAAATACTTTTCACACACCTGTCTCACAGCAAACACCTGATCCACACATCCCCTCCCTCTCCTAAAGCCACACTGCTCATCACCAATCACTCCCTCTGTACCCTCTCTAACTCTCTTAATTAACACTCTACCATACACCTTACCTACCACACTCAACAGACTTATACCTCTAAAGCTAGTACATTCATACTTATCACCCTTACCTTTATACAATGGGATCACACAAGCACTTGCCCAGTCAATTGGCACCATACCTTGCACAAAGCACACATTCAACAACCTTACTAACCAGTCAACAATAGTTGCTCCACCACATTTCAGGCATTCCACAGCACACCCATCCTGCAGCTTTCCCTGTTTTCATCTGCTTTACTGCCTCTTGCACTTCCTCCATCGTGATCAAGGATTCATTCAACTCTCCCAACACATCTATTCCTTGCACCCTTCCATCTGCCACAATCTCAGCCTCCCTTTCCTCCTCTACATTCAACAATCTTTCAAAGTACTCCGCCCATCTCTTCCTTACTGCATCCATCTCAATTAACATCCTTCCATCCTCTGTTTTTACTGGCTCCTCCTTCCCAGACTCTCCCTTTCGCACCCTTTTCACCTCCTTCCAAAACATTTTCTTATTCTCCTGAAAATTCTCAGTCATCCGCCTACCCCACCTCTCATCTGCTGCCACTTTAGCACCACGCACAACCCTTCTCGCCCTATTCCTCTTTTCCTTATACCTCTCATATGACACCTCATCCCTCCTCTGCAACCACACTTTATATGCATGTCTCTTCTCACCCACAGCCATACTTACTTCCTCGCACCACCATTCACTTCCCTTCCTTACACCACCACCCACTCGTCTCACACCACATACCTCTTATGCATGCCCCACAACAGCACTCTTAAACAACTGCCATTCCTCCTCCACACTGCCACTCTCCTGATCTTTCACTGCATTCCACTGATCTCTCAATTTCTCCTGAAACTCTATCATTTTCTCTCTTTTATCAAACTCACTCACTTTCAAAACCTCCCTGCCACACCTAACTCTCCTAGCTCTCACCCATCTCTTACCTACTTTCAACTTTCCCTTCACCAGGTAGTGGTCAGACATACCTCCACCCTCCCCTCTCAAAACTCTCACATCCAACAATCTTCCTATTACATTCCTGGAAACAACCACATAGTCCATCAATGCTCTGTCAACAACCCTTCCACCGTCCTGTCTCACCCATGTATACTTATAAATATCTTTCTTCTCAAACAAGGTATTCCCAATCACCATCTCTCGCTGAACACACACACCTATCATTCGTTCCCCATTTTCATTTCTTCCAGGCACACCATGCATACCAACTACACCTTCAACTGCTACATTTCCCACTCTAGCATTCAGATCCCCCATCATTACCACATTCACATTTGCTCCAAAGCTCTGCAAACACTCATCAACATCATTCCAGAAGGACTCCTTCTCTTCTTCATCCCTTTCACTACCAGGCCCATATGCATTCACAAATACCCACAACTCACGTTCAAATTTCGCTTTCACCCACATCAGTCTCGATGACACCTCTTTCCATTCAATCACACACTGCTGTACTTCTGGGCTCACTAACAAGGCCACACCTTCTCTTGCCCTTCCTCTATCAACACCTGACAATCTTCCATTTACACTTCCAAACGTAGACTCACCTTTCCCTTTCATCTTTGTTTCACTCAAAGCTAACACATCCAACTTTCTTCTCACAAACATTCTCCCAATCTCCTCCCTTTTAGCCTCAATCGTACTACAACCACGCACATTCATAGACCCAACCTTCAGGGTACGGGGATAACTCGATCCCCCATCCCTTTCTCTGGCCTGTCTCTTTTTAGGAACTAAAAAATAGAGGAGGGGGTCCCTAGTCCCCTCACCCCGCCCCTTTTAGTCGCCTTTTACGACACGCAGGGAATACGGTGGCGGAATTCTTCCTAACACAATCTGGCCGCAGAGTAGTAGTAGTACCACCCATAGTTGCTCATAATAAACTAAAATAAATCTTTCAGAAAGTGGTTGTGCCAAGGGTTCTCCCCTCCATGTCACGGCGTTTGGAGGTGGCTCTTGCTAGGCTTCGCGTTGGTCACTTTCGGCTTACACATGGGTTTCTCATGAATGATGACACTCAGCTGTACTGTGATGATTGCCTTGTTCCCCTTACTGTCCGTCACTTGCTGGTCGAGTGTCTATGTTTGGGGGACCTACGTCAGAGATTCCTCCATAGGCATAGATGGACAGATCGTGCCTACCGTCTCTCTTCGATGCTTTGTGAAGCCTCTAGCAATTTTACTGATGTTTTTAGTTTTCTTCGGGTGGCGGGCCTCCTTTCCATTTTATGGGTGATTAATGTTTTATCTATTCTTTATACTTTTCAATATTTTATTTCTAATAATAGTTATTAACTTTTTTTTAATATTCCCTTTTTTACTTGCTGCGTTTTTTTTTAGCTTGTCCGGCGGCATATGACCCTGGCAGTTGCGCCGCCAGATTTTAGTACAATCATTCAATCAATTTACAAGTTATCTTAATAAAAAAAAAAAATGACTCTCTTCTAAGCTATCAACAGGGGCATATGACACAAAACTAGAGGCAAAGAAATTACAAAAGCGGACTGTGAATCTATGGAAAATGACCAGGATAAGTTAATGAACTGGAGTGGAAAATAGCAGGTGAATATTAATGAATATAAATGTAAGGTAAATGTACTTTAGCAACAAAAACAGTATTTATGACTATCATACTCAGGAACTCAATACCCCACTCACGGAAGTAAATGGCGAGAAGGATTTAGAGTTATTATCTGTAAAGACAAAAAAAAAAGTTTATGGTAGCCAGTAACAAAGCAAACATAATGTTTGGCTTCATCTCAAAGAACTTTGATGATAAAGCGCCTAATGTAAAATCTAAGCTTTATACATCATTAGTCAGACCACATTTAGAGTACTGTATGCAGCAATGGTACCTGAATCTAATTATGGACGAAGACAGGCTCAGGAGGGTGCAATGTAGAGTCCTAGAAATGATTCCATCACTGCCAAGTTTACCCTGCTTTGAGTAGGGTTGGAGTGGATGCAAGAGATAAGCATTCGAATACGCGTATGAATACTTACAATTTCCAAGGAACTTTTTATCTATCTATAGACCTAGGCTGCTTCCCCCAAAGAAAGGGAGGTAACTGAGACATGACGACACACTCCCAATTCACTCATCTAAAACACACGCATTTATTCGTATCTTAGCCCCAAGAGAAGGGACGCCGTCCTTGCTGTTTTCTTTGATCCTAGGAAACCTGTGATATGATGTTGTTGGTAATCTGAGTGTTTTAACAAAAACTTTTTAGATGATTCACTATCTACTTCCTCTCCACAGTCTGAAGGCATTCCACAAGGCTGTGTTCTTACTGTAACACATTTTCTTATTGTTGTTAACGGCATAGTCTCATCCCTTCCATCATCAATACGTTCATCTCTATACATTGATGAATTTACAACCCTTGCTGCTGGTTCAAATATGATTACACCGCAGCATCTTATTGAGTCAGCAGTTACCACAGCCTCACACTGGGCAAAGCCTCATGACTTCCTGAACTCACCTTTAAGTTAAGTGCGATCACTTCAACTCGTCTTTGCCATTTCCCTCAACCACCTTTCATTCTTAACATTGCATTACATTGCTTCCTTTTCGATCTATAGTTATATTCCTTGACCTGATATCAGTTGACGTGGAATGCACATATATCTCCGCTTGTTGTTCTCCAATGCATCTTCCTACTCCAGACCTTGGCCCATGCTTCTTGTAGTGCAATTCGTGGGACCATCCTACATTTTCATAAATTTCTTGTACAAGTGCAATGCTGCTCTAGGTGACAGTACTAAATGCATTGTGAGTCAGTGTGCCATGCGGCGTGGAGCTAGGCGGACGTGGGGATTAGTGACGTTCGTTTGTTTGCTGTCATGCATGTGTCGTCAGGCGATTTTCGAGATGAATATAAAAATGGAACAGCGATTCTCATAAAATTTTTTGAAAATCTCGGGAAAAAATGCAATGGAAAGCCTGGCAATGATTAAACAAGTGTTTGGTGGGCAATCTCTTGGTTGGACACATGTGTTTTAGTGGCAAGCGCAGTTCAAGGCCATCGAGCATTGACCAGACAGGTGAAAAGCAATGTCAAGAGCTTGCTGATCATTTTCTTTGATATCAAGGGGATTGTGTACAAAGAATATATCCCATCTGGCCAAACTGTCAATCTCAACTTCTACTGTAATGCTTTGTGGTGACTGCATGAAGATGGGTGAAGACGATATCCCGACTTTTGGCGAGAGAATGACTGGTTACACCATGACATCGTCCCAACTCACAGTGCGTTTCATACCCAGCAGTTTTTCGCCAAGAACAACACGACTATCGTCCCCCACCCTCCTTACTCGTCGGATACCATTGAGCACATCAGAAGGAATCGCAGGTGGTGCTTGATACTCGTCGAAAAGGTCTTCCAGGTTCCTGCAATAGGTGGAGCGACAAACCAGTGTATCAGTGTGGAAGGGAACTTCTTTGAGGGTGATGGTGGCCAACAGGAGCTATGGTGAGTTTTCAGTTTTAAATAGCGTTAGTCCGGGAAATTTGGATAACACCTTGTATATTGCGGGTTTCAGGTTTACTCCTCTGCATCCACTAATGATTTGCATCAACTAGATTCCGTTCGTCACTTTGGTCTTCAGTTAGCTCTTGGTGTTTTTTAATCTTCGTCTACTGAAAGCCTCTTATGAGAAGTCTGGGGTCCCGTCTTGTATCATCCACAGACACTTTTATTCCTCCATCATTATGTCTAGCATCATCAGTGTCATGGCCAATCAGTCCTTTCATTACCGCCCTCTGTTGCAGAGTATTTTTTACTTCAGTCCCACTTCAGTCCTCGTTATCCTCTCCGTATTCAGTTTCTTCTTGCTTCTTTTCTGATCAAAGTCAACAATGTTCTTTCCTTCCGCCTAGCCATCTTTCCTCATTGGCTTTTGCCACGTCCGGCATTTTGTTCCTCCACTTTGCCTTGAACAAAACCCTTTGTTTCTTCTGCTACTCTCCGATTGTCCGTATATGCTCATTTTCATGAACACTCTTCTGCTGTTCACTTATACACTGACAGTTCTAAGACATCTGTTGGTACAGGATTTCAATATCCTTCCCTGATCGCTCTTATTCTATAGTCTACCACCTCGTGGCGTTCATTTTAACAGCTGAAATTGATGTATTGCCGGATACTGTCGGGGCTAAACTTTATCCTTGCAAATAATTTATTTTGATTTTAGACTCTCTCCTGTTACGTTCGGCCTCACGTCTCACCTTATTGTCTTTTGGATTTTAGAATAGCTATTCCAGTTGTCAGTGAAACTATAATTTGTCAAGTTCCGGTGAGTGCCAAGTCATGTTGGTATCCCAGTCAGTGAGACAGTTCATGCACTAACGGTTCATGCTGCCATTATATTTGCTGCATATGCCTTTCCATTCTGTTCCGGTTTCATATTTCTTTCCTGCATTTTCAAAGCTTCTTACTAAAATCTGGCAGTCCTGCTTGCCCTCAGATATTACTCCTAAATTCCATGCCGTTAAGTCTTTCGTGACGCCTTCATCCGCCCATTGCCATCGTACTCGCCATTTGGAGTCGGCGTTGGTTCGTCTCAGAGTTGGTCATATCCTTCTGATCCATGGCCATTTGATGTCTGGAGATCCTTCTCCACTTTGTTCTAATTGTAACACGACCTAGTCTGTTCTTCATGTTTTTCTTAATAGTGCTTTTTATCACCAGTCTTTTCTCCGTTTACTTTGTCTCGTCATTCTCCCTCTTTTAGCTGGTATTTTAAGTGAATCCCTGACGTTTTCTGTAGACTGTCTAGTGTAGTTTTTAACTCGTATTGGTCTTTTCGTCGACATTTAGATTTATATTTTCTTCCCTAGGTTTTACAGAGTTTTAAAGCTATATCTTATCTACATAGTTAATTTTCTTTCTTTTATTGCGAATTTACTTTTCCTTGTAATTTTCTTTTTCTCCTTGTCCGTTTCTGTTTCATTTCTACTCATATATCATACCAATAACTTCAAGTAGTGCCATACAGTCTTTGATACTGATGCAAGCAACCTATTGTTCTGTTCAGTTTTGCACGCCTGCCCCCGTGCTATGCGGGCATAAGGTGACCCTCACACCATCTTACTTCACAACTTCTGGCAACCAGAATTCCACTATTCTTCAACTCGCATTTCTATGGCATTCCCTTCCCCAGATTAGTTTTCTCTCAGACTTGAACCCACAGCAGCTTAGGTCCAACTGTTAAAGATTTTCTTTTAATGGAAGACACCTGTAGTCTGGGGTATGTATTTTTCCTTGTTGCCTCCGCCAAGGAGGTTATGTTTTACCCTCCGTTGGTTTATTTGTTTGTCTACCTGTCTGTCTGTTTGTCGGATTGCTCAAAAAATTATGAATGAACTGTGCTGAAATTTTGTGGAACCGTGGGCCATGGGCAAAGGAAGTAATGATTAAATTTTGTGCCGGATTCGGATTCGAGGTATCCCGCACATTATCTCTAAAAGTTCTCGATGAATTCCAATAATAATTTTTGGAAAGGTGGGCCATGGACCAAGAAAGAATTGATTAAATTTGGAGGCGGATCCTGATCCGGAGTATCCGCACAATATCTCCATAAGTTCTTACTGAATTTCAATGAAAATCTGTGGAAACGTTGGCCATGGACCATTAATGAATTAATTAAATTTGGGGACGGATCTGGATCCAATGGCAATGGCATAGGCGGAGGTATGCGCTTTCTGAGTGCTTTCTAGTTTTTATGTTGTTTTCCTTTGTGTTCACCTGCAAAAAAAAAAATATATTTTAACCAGACTTACTGGATTGGTTAAGGGTGAGACAAGACTGAAGTATTTAATTCGATTTTGAAAGCAATCAGCCTATTGTAAGGATTACAGGTGAAAATAAATATTCGGCTCTTAGTCTGGTGGGGATTTTTTTTTTTTTTTTATGCGACCAACTCTGGGCATAGGCTTTACAGCCCGTTATTAAGGTCCAGTAGTCCTCCTACATCCACACACCTCCACATGTCACCACTTCGGCGCTAACATCCACCGTCCGAATTGAATACATGCTAGGGCTGTCTCATACAGGACTGGTGTATTGGTATTAGCAGGGGTACTTTTACGACATGTCGGCGGGTCGTCTGGTAGATCAGTAAAGAGTGTTTTTCAAGAAATTCAAATCCTTAAACTGTTCCCTGTCCCAGTGTGGATTCGAACCTGGGTCCATTAGGATTGCAGGCCAACTCTCTACCGATCAGGCCACCGCCTCCCCCAAGTGAGTGTTGCATTCTCCTTCCTGTGTTCCTCTCTTTGAGGACTTCTGAGTGATAATGGTTACAAATAAACTAAAAATACTGTACAAAAATAATGTTATAAGATTTCTATAATAAAAACATGCAGAAAACCGTTACCTTCCCCTACAAAAACCACTAAAGTACCAAGTGAAAACTATCGTGCAAACAGTACTGCATAAATTTAGGGGAGGCGGTAGCTCGATCGGTAGAGAGTTGGCTTGCGGTCCCGTGGGACCCAGGTTCGAATCCTCGCTGGTGCAGGGAACAGTTTAAGGATTTGAATTTCATTAAATCAGGCTTTACTGATCTACCAGAAGACCCGCCGACATGTCGTAAAAATGACCCCGCTAATACCAATACACCAGTCCTGTATGAGACAGCCCTAGCATGTATTCAATATGGACGGTGCGTGTTAAGCGCCGAAGTGGTGACATGTAGATTGTAGGAGGACGACTGGGCCTTGATAGCAGGCTGTGAAGCCTATGCCCAGAGTCGGACACATAAAAAAAAAAAATATTAGGAATAATGGTGATATTACTCCCAAAACTCTGTACTTGAAGGAAAACTGTTTTATCTCTGCTTTGCTTCTCTCAGAGACATGGCCAGAGGTTACTGTGTTAGAGTGAAGGTATTACTGAATAACCTTAGAATATGCTATGTGTGAAGGAGGTTGTGTTTCATCATTACGAAGCGAGCCTAGCAGCGTGGCATGGGAGCTACATTGTAGAGAAAAGGAAGGGAAGAGGTATCATCTTCCCGCATGAGCGATGACGCAAGTGCGGTTTTCTTATTCCACCAGAGTACTAGAAAAGTTTTCTGCGTAAAACCATATAAAAGGGTACAATACGGGATTGCCAGATATTTTTGGATGGAGTGGAAGTAACTCACAGTGCTGTTACATGTAAGCTTAGACTGCTGTTTTATTTGTTGTCATATCAGTGATTTTTTTTTCTCCAAAATAACTATTTCAGTCAGGATATTACTCTCAAATGGTGTCCTGTTATATACCAGCAACAGTACTTTGAGTTTAAATATTTGTAAACTTATACACATTCATCATTACGTAGAAGGTATAATGACATACGATGATGTCAGGACACTAAACTATAACACACTGCATAATGGCTAGTACCGTGTATATGTAATATAAAGGTTAGATTAGAGTCGTGCCTAAGCAAGAGGGCTAGAGGAAACAGCAAAGAACATTCTTAGGAATTTCACACACACACAACTATGACGCCGGATGGGAAACTCCCGAGGCTCGGGAAGGTTTCACACACCCGTGCCCTTACATGTGACACAACCAGTCCTATACAGGAGAAATGGGAGAGACAGGGCAGAAGGGGTTAGGAGAGAAGAGAGGTACGACGACGAGAGGCAGGAAGGAGTGAACAGGCCTGGCCAGTATACTGTAAAACCGCTCTCACCTCAGTACTGTCTGTGAGATACTCCAATTTGAAGAAATAAACTCATCTCAGTATTGCTCTTGTGAGATCATCTCTCTGAAGAAATAAACTGCAATCAAATCTCAGACTCATCTTTATCTTTCTCCTGC
>JAGKTI010006646.1:28577-39902 GCA_018397915.1 Birgus latro | reverse complement strand
AGTGCTGGTCCAGGATAGTTTGTCACCTGAAAAGCACATAAATAAGATAGTGAGAGAGACATATAAACTCTTGACCAATATAAGAGTGGCATTTCATTACATGGATGAAGAGATGATGAAAAAATTGATAGTGGCCATGATCTGGCCCAGGTTAGAATATGCAGCAGTAGTGTGGTCCCCACACAAAAAGAAAGATATAACCAAGATTGAGAGAATACAAAGAACAGCAACCAAGATGGTCCCTAGTCTGGCAGATTTGCCATACAGAGAGAGGCTGGAAAGGCTGGATTTGCCCTCCTTAGAGGAAAGGAGAAAGAGGGGTGACATGATTGCAGTGTTCAGGACCATGATAGGAGTAGATAAAATTGACAGAGAAAATCTGTTTGTGTGGGATGAGAGAGCAACAAGAGGACACGGAATGAAACTAAAGAAGCCAAGCTGCTCGAAGGACATCAAGAAATATAGCTTTCCGTATAGATGTATAGACCTGTGGAATAGCCTGGACAAAGAGATCATCCAGTCTAAAAACTTAAATGAGTTTAAGGCAAAATTTGACTTATTGAGAAACAGAGACGGGACCCCACGAGCGAAGCTCATTTCCTGTATATCACAATTAGGTAAATACAATTAGGTAAATTAGGTAAATACACATACGCTACACACTACACGAGAGAAGGAAAAGAGGAGACATGATTATGCTATATAAATACATATCAGGGAAGGAGAAAATAGACATAAATAAATATATGACCTATGGGGAAGCATCAGCAAGAGGACACTGCAAAAAACCGCTTAAAAAGAGAGGTGATAAAGATGTGAGGAAATTTAGTTTCCCAAATAGGGCAACTGATCAATGGAATGCACAACTGAATGAAATGGTGTGTGCCAAAACAATTCATAAATTTAAGGAAATGTATGAAGAAAATGGTTTAAGACACGGGACAGTACGAGCTTCTCATTCCTATAAAGATACAATTAGGTAAGAACAGACACACACAAACAAACAAAAACATGCACACACTGGCTAAGGAGAGATGTAAATGAGGAAGAAAGAGCTAAAATGAAGGAGTTAGTAAAGGACGCTAAGGCAAAAAACGAACAGAGAACGGAGGAGAAGACAGTGTTTCACTGGAGAGTTAAGGACCAGAAATTGAGGAAGTGGTACTGACGGAGAGGAGGAAAAAAAGAGGGTATAAGTAATAATGAAAAAAGTTTGAAAGTGGTGCACACTAATGCTGATGGATTAATATTGGCAATGTTAGAAATCAACGATTTCTTGAGGGTACATGAACCTGATGTTATGTGGTTTGTAGAGATCAAGTTAAGGGAGAATATTGATATCCATATGGGAGATGGCAAATACAAATTGTGGAGAAGAGACAGAATAGATAAAATGGGAGGAGAAGTGATGATAGCAGTGAAGAACAACTTAAGTGTAGATTCTGTGGAAATGGGAGAGGGTAGGGCCAAAGTGATAAACATGACATTAGAAACTGAAGAGAACTGTAAGAGAGATATGGCAGTAGTATATGTTCCACCTAAGACAAGAGCATGGATTGATGATGAATACCAGGAGATGTTGTCAGACATGGTTAGTTATCTACAGAAAGTGATTGGGAAAATCAACAATATAATTCTAATGGGCGATTTTAATTGTAAAGAGGTGAACTGGGAGGAATGGGATTCAGGAGGTGACAAAGATTCATGGGGCACTATATTGTTACACGTTGTGATGACTAATGTAATGACACAGTGGGTCAAAGAAGAGATACGATTCCGAGGTGATGACACACCTGCAAGATTAGATTTACTGCTAATCAAAGAACCTGATGTAATTGAATCCTTGAAATATCTGTCCTATTGGAAAAAGTGATCATGCGGTCATTGAGTTCCAGATGATAATAAGGAATGTGGTGCCAAAAGACGAGCTTTATAGGCAGGGAAGATACAACTTTGGGAAAGCAAACTTTACAGAATTGAGAAAATTTTTTGAAAATGCAGATTGGAGAAAATTCAGAGAAACAAGAGAGATTCAGAGGAAGTGGGATATCTTTCTAGACCTCTATATTTCAGGAGTGGAAAAATATGTTCCAAGAGTAAGTGGGAAAGAAAACAGGAAAAAGGAGTGGTTTAATAGAAGGTGTATGATAGCGAAAAAAGAGAGGGACATGGCATGGAAAAAATGGAGAAAGAGAGGTAATAACAGAACAAAGGAAGAATATAAAAGAACTAGAAATGAATATACAAGAATTCGTAGAGAGGAAGAAAGGAACTTTGAAAAAGGTATAATCGACAAATATAAGGACGAACCCAAATTGTTTTATAGATTTGTTAATGGCAAATTGAAACAAAAGGAAGGAATCATCAAACTGATGCGGCAATGCAAGCTGAAATAATGAACAAAGGTTTCCAATTGGTTTTTACAAATGAAGGGGAGTTTGTGGAGGGGGAGGGAATGACTAGGAATGTAGTGATAAAAGATATAAAAGTGGAAGTGCAGGAAGTGTACAAATTACTGGAAACTCAAGATGTAAGGAAAGCCCCAGGACCGGATGGAATTTCAAATTGGGTACTGAAGGAATGCAGAGAACAACTGGTGGATAAGATTCACAATTTAATTGTGTTCACTGGAACAAGGGAAAGTGCCTCGGGAATGGAACAGAGCAAATGTGGTACCAATTTACAAGGGAGGAAACAAGGAAGAACCCCTGAACTATAGACCAGTGTCCCTACCAGAATGGTTTCAAAACTGTGCGAGAAGATTCGGAAAAATAGGTGGATAAAATATCTGGAAGAGATGAATATTTTGACAGAAAGTCAATTTGGATTCAGAAGTGGAAGGTCATGTGTTTCCAACTTGTTGAGCTTTTACTCAAGAGCAACTGATGTGCTACAGGAGAGAGATGGTTGGGTGGATTGTGTGGAAATTAGAACTGAAGGGTAACCTCCTGGAATGGATGAGAGACTTTTTGAGAGACAGACAGATGAGGATAATAATAAAGGACAGGACATCTGGATGGAGAGAAGTAACAAGTGGTGTCCCACAGGGCTCGGTGTTGGCACCAGTAATGTTCCTGATTTATGTAAATGATATGGTAGATGGAGTGAACAGTTATGCAAGTCTGTTTGCTGATGATGCAAAGATCTTGAGGAAGGTAGAGGTTGAAGCAGACTGTAAAATGCTGCAGGAGGATCTGGATAGGATACATGACTGGAGCTGGATGTGGGAAATGAAATTCAATGCAAAAAAATTTAAAATATTGGAAATGGGTAAAAGCACCAAGAGACCATCACTGAATTGTATGATGGGTAATGAACCAATCACAAAAGTGAGACAAGAGAAAGATTTAGAAGTGCTGGTCCAGGATAGTTTGTCACCTGAAAAACACATTAACAAGACAGTTAGAGAGACATATAAACTCTTGACCAACATAAGAGTGGCATTTCATTACATGAATGAAGAGATAATGAAAAAATTGATAGTGACCATGATTCGCCCCATAGAATATGCAGCAGTAGTGTGGTCCCCACACAAAAAGAAAGATATAAACAAGATTAAGAGAATACAAAGAACAGCAACGAAGATGGTCCCAAGTCTGGCAGATCTGTCATACAGTGAGAGGCTAGAAAGGTTGGATTTCCATCCTTAGAGGAAAGGAGAGAGAGGGGTGACATGATTGCAGTGTTCAAGACGATGATGGGAGTAGATAAAATTGATAGAAAAGATCTGTTTGTATGGGATAAGAGAGCAACAAGAGGACATGGACTGAAACTGAAGAAGCCACGCTGCTTGAAGGACGTCAAGAAATATAGTTTTCCGTATAGATGCATAGACCTGTGGAATAGACTGGACAAAGAGATCGTCCAGTCTAAAAACTTACGAGTTTAAAGCAAAAATTGACTTAATGAGAAAAAGAGACGGGACCCCATGAGTGTAGCTCATTTCCTGTATATCACAATTAGGTAAATACTGTACACACACATACACACAAAAACAAAAACATGCACACACTGACACACACACACACACAAACAAAAACATGCACACACTGACACACACACACACACACACATGCACGCAAGCACCCGATGCATGAGGCCTGGTACGGCCGTTGTCGTATTTATCGCCAACATTATACTGTAATGCATTAACTTCTTGCTGCAGCGTTCATAGTTACTTTTTACATGTCCTAGTGTTTTGTTTGTGTATTAGTAATGTGACTATGAGTGTAATGTATGGGGTTAACTTGAGATGTAACTGCCAGTTAAGAATGACGAGCGGGGGGTAGGGTGGGGGAGGGTAAGGAGCTGGGGTAGCTCGTTTCGTCACCCCCTCCCATCTTTCCTGGGTATACGGTGGTACAAAGGGGGCACCCCTGAGCAGAAATTACTGATCGTGAGTGTGCCTGTAATGAAATTTAAAAAAATGACTGGTGTCTGGAATGATTCTCTGCCAGCAGATATTGTCCGTTGCTTCCGAAATCCGTTGATTCGGGGTCCATAGCATCGAGGCTAAACTGTATTCTAAATTATATTTGGCCAGGTAAGAAGAGAGTGGATGAGGAATTTGGAAGGAATTTGAGTGCAAAGTTGAAGGAATGTAAGAAAATGTTCTGCAAAGAGGTAAAGAGTCAGACAGGGTGCCAAAGAAGCTAGCTGGGGTGTGAAAGATAAAAATGGTAGATTACTAGTAGAGAAGGGAAAAAAAAGTAAAAAGATGGAGAAAACATTTTAATGAATTGTTGAACATAGAGAATGAAAGTACAGTAATGCAAGTATAAGTGGCTGGGGAATGGCTGGGAGAAGGAGAGATGTCGGAAGAGAGGAAGAAATCAGTAGGATGGAAGTTGTGGAAGCAATGAAAAGTTAAAATGGGGAAAGCCCCAGGAATTGAAGGGGTGTGTGGTGAAATGTTAAAGTATAGGGGAGAGATAGTAATAGAATGAACGTGGAAGGTGTGCAGATTGGCCTGGGAGGAAGGTAGAGTTCTGGAGGATTGGAAGTCAGGTATAATTATTCCTCTGTATAAAGGAAAACAGGAAAATGAAGTGTGTGGTAATCATAGGGGCATTTGCCTTCTTAGTGTAATAGGAAAAGTATATGGTAGAATACTTATTGACAGAGTTAGAACAGAGGAATTAGTTGGAGAAGAACAGGGAGGTTTTAGGAAGAGAAGAGGCTGTGTAGATCAGAAATTCATTCTTAGATCTTTAGCGGAAAAGTTTCCAGAGAAGGGAAAGAAGTTGTATGCAGCCTTCATGGATATGGAGAAAGCATATGACAGAGTGGATAGCCAAGGACTGTGGAAAGTTTTAAGAATATATGGAGTAGATGGGAAGTTGTTGAAGGCCATGAAGAGTGTATGAGGGTGCTAATGCTGCAGTGCGTGTGGATGGTGAACTGAGTGAATTTTTCCATTTGAGGGTTGGATTGAAACAAGGTTGTGTCATGTCTCCGTGGATGATCAATCTGTATATGGATGGGGTTATAAAAGAGATACAAGGTCAGGCTGTGGATGTTGGAGTGGCCCTAGTGAGAGAGGGCAGTGTTTGAAATCTCCCTGTACTGTTGTTTGCAGATGATACTATGTTGTTAAGTGAAGATGATGGGGAGCTGCAAGGCTTCGTAGATGAATCTGGGAGAGTGTGTAAGAAATGGAATCTAAAGGTGAATGTAGAACAGGGAGGTTTTAGGAAGGGAAGAGGTTGTGTAGATCAGAAATTCATTCTTAGATCTTTAGCGGAAAAGTTTCCAGAGAAGGGAAAGAAGTTGTATGCAGCCTTCATGGATATGGAGAAAGCATATGACAGAGTGGATAGTCAAGGACTGTGGAAAGTATTAAGAATATATGGAGTAGATGGGAAGTTGTTGAAGGTCATGAAAAGTGTATGAGGGTGCTAATGCTGCAGTGCGTGTGGATGGTGAACTGAGTGAATTTTTCAATTTGAGGGTTGGATTGAAACAAGGATGTGTCATGTCTCCGTGGATGATCAATCTGTTTATGGATGGGGTTATAAAAAAGATACAAGGTCAGGCTGTGGATGTTGGAGTGGCCCTAGTGAGAGAGGGCAGTGTTTGGAATCTCCGTGTACTGTTGTTTGCAGATGATACTATGTTGTTAAGTGAAGACGATGGGGAGCTGCAAGGCTTCGTAGATGAATCTGGGAGTGTGTGTAAGAAATGGAATCTAAAGGTGAATGTAGGGAAGAGTAAAGTGATGGTCTTTGAGAAAAGTGAATTCAGTGAATATACAGTGAGGTAGAGTGGGGAGGATATGGAGAATGCGAGTTCATTTAAGTACAGTACATAAGTAGTGTGATGAGTAAGGATGGAAGTTTAGAGGGTGAAGTGCTTGAAAGGGTGCAGCAGGGAAGAAAGGTTGGTGGTTCCTTGAAAGCAGTGATAGGAAACAGGGAAGTGAGCATGGAAGTGAAAAAGCTGCTACATGACAGTATTGTGATACCAACTCTAACATATGGAAGTGAAGCTTGGACCATGCTGGAGGGACAGAAGTCAAGAGTGAGAGCAGTGGAAATGAGTTATTTGAGAGGAACATGTGGAGTCACATGGAGAGACAGACTGACAAATGAGAAAGTGAAGAAGAACTGTGGCGTGGATTTGGATGTGATAGGAAGCATTAGGAAGAACACATTAAGATGGTTTGGCCATGTGGAGAGGATGGGGAGTGAGAGACTGATGAGGAGAGTGTGTGTGAGTGAGGTGGAGGGGGAGACCAAAGATGAGATGGAGGGATGGAGTGGAGAGGTATATGAGAGAGGGGGGTGTGAGCTGGGAGCAGGGCAGTGAAATGGCGGGGGACAGAATGACATGGAGGCAGTTTGTTTGTGGCCACCCCTTATGGGATAATGGCGTCTGGCAACAGATAGATAGATATTTGCTAATGTTAAGCCTCCATTAACACAGTTAATCAGTCACTAATTTTGCATGAAGACTTTATTTACAAGCAATAAACCCACATACTTAAGTGTGTAAACGAGTCGACCTGTCACTTACAAGAGCCAAATTTTCCAAACTTGAGTATGCCACCTTTGTGCCACACAAGGTGACAAAACCTAGTTCACAGCCTTCCACTGCACTAAATGTGAATCCTCTTGAGTCTCTACTGCTTCTTCAACATTAGATTTCAACACTCTTCAACTAACAGTCTATCTTTGTCAGAACACAGCTGACAACTTGTTAAACTCATAATGCTTTGTGCAAAACTGAATTCACCAACTCAGTACATTCAGGTTAGGTACTTCACTTGCACATCTTCACCAAAGTCAGAATGATTCTCCTATTTCTGCACACCTGTGGTCCATGAGAGCCCATGTGGTTTTCTACCAAGTTGGTTGACCAGATTCCTTACACAATTTTCTCACAATTTTCCCCCTTCAGGTAATGGTCTCTCAGCTGCACTGCCACAATTCCATCATTTTGTAAACAAACCACAAGTGCTTTTGTGAGTGTTCTAGAGGTGTTCTGAAAAATCTGTTGAGTAAATACTTCTGCACGTCATTTTTTAACCCGTCACGTCCCGATCAATTTTCCACGACTGACCCCTAATCCCAACCAATTTTGGATTTTTTTTTTTTTGGCTTAAACTTCCGCTTTTGGTGAGAAACATCGAAAATTCATAGACAAATCGCCCACCTAAGCTTAAAAATGCACAATACGGGTAACAGTTACCCCACCTGGCTCGTGCTCTATGGGTGGCCTGGCTACAGAGAAAATGGTAGTATGGGAAAGGTAACTACAGTATTTCAAACCACTCAATTTAGGTAATTATTTATTTATTCGGTATGAATTTATATGTTGTACAAGAGTATATCGGTTTTCACACAATAATATAGGTGATAGATATAAGCGTTGTTTACTCACCAAAAACATCAACATATGGTACCTTCCTTTACGATACCACCTCATCACTACTGTTTGTTTCTTCCTCTGGCTTGTTTCTTCCTTTGTCCTCCACCTCAGGAATCACTTTTGCCATAAATTTTGTCAATGGAGAGACCATGGCGCGACATGTCTTTACTGGCCAGGTCACTGTTAACAGGTGAGTTACCAGGAAAATGGCATGCAGGAGGGGAGTGGGGGTCAGGTGGGGCCAGGCAGTATCCCTGCCTGACGGTGGGTACAGGAAGGTCTCCCACATATGCCTACCAAAAATCACCCGTGAAACTTGAAAAATGTGCAAATGACGGACCTTGCAATTGCATCACGTATGGGTACGTCGTCGGATGTCACCGCGACACGACGGTGTAACGTACCCATACGTCGACAGGATGCCTCAGGTTAACATACCAACAGAAATCTTTTCTTTACTTGAGAAAACACATGTGATTGCCAGGCAGTCAAATAACTATCTGGATTAGTCTTTTTTTAATCAGGCAAAGCTAACCACTTCTCTTAAGGATGTAGGGAGATACTTCAAGGTACAGTATTGTACTCTGAAGACAAAAAAGTGTGTCATGGATGCCACTAGATACGGCAAGTTCATTTCTTCTCCAACATTCTCAACAGTTTCTCATTCCCATTCCACTTCCACTCATCAGGTCCCTCCCAGTCTTGCCTGGCTGTCTGTATGAATGAGGGGGGGGGAATTAATATAAAATAGGAAATTATTCTCAATCACCTTTCACTCACTCAGTTATGATTATGACTAGCCTGCTTCATTATACTGCATTTTGTATGTACAGGTATCTTATGGTCAGTCTGGACACTGGCAAGATCCGTATATCAACCATTATTGTAATGCTGTTAAAATGGTATGGCATGCAGTTCAAATGTTTGCATAAAAATGTCTATACCACTAGTATTTCCAAAGAAAAAGTAGACATCTTAAAGAAAAAAAAAAAATTGTAAATGCAAATTTCATACACATTCTTAAAAGCTCTTCAGATATTACAGTACTTTATTGCATACCAGAGAAACTGAATTTTTGTTCAGAGAACATACACTATTGAATGAAACTAATAATTTTCTTACTCAGTGATTTTTATTTTTTTTTTAATGCAAGGAAGAAGGAACCAAAGGTCATGGGTCAGCATACTGTTCCTTCCAAGAAAAAACAAAAACAATACAAAAGAGAGCCAGATTCAAGAAACATTCATTTCGAGATGCCTGGACACTCTGCGTTTGAAAGACTGGAGATCATAGAAAGTAGAGAATACAGACAGAGGAAGACAGTTCCAGAGTTGACCAGTTGTATAAATGAAGGACTGGGAGTAACGGTTAACTCTTGCATTAGAGAGCTGGACAGAAACAGGATGAGAGTTTGCTGCTATTCGGGTACTACGTGCCCATCGTAGAGGCGGAGGGATGCAAGCAGACAGTTCAGAGGAACAGTGACCGATGAAGTAACAATAGAAGAGAGATAAAAAGGCAACAGTGCAGCGAAGAGACAAAGGTTGAAGGGAATCGGTAAGAGGAGGAGAGTTAACGAGACGAAAAGCCTTTGACTCCACCCTATTGAGAAGAGCCGCATGTGGGGAGTCTCCCCATACATGAGAGTTGTACTCCATACACGGGCAAATAAAACCCGTGTACAAGGTCAACAACTGAGCAGGGGTAAAAAAAAGTTTGGAGTCGGCTTAGCACACCTAATCTCTTGGAAGCAGATTTCACAAGAGATGTAATATGTTTTTCCAAGATAAATCCCAAGAGAATGAAACCCCAAGCAAGTTCAAGGATGATGCAGGACTGAGCTGGACATTATTAAATATTAGTGGGTAATCCTGAGGAAGATTCTGTCGGGATGATAAGTTTAAGAACTGAGTCTTTGATGCAATAAAAATAACAAGATTATTTTTACCCCAATCAGAGATATGAGCCAAGTCAGACATTAGGTGTGCCATAGCCTCATCTCTTGTTAATTGAAGCAACTGCTGAGATGGACGTTGCAGAAACCGAATGGAAAGAAGAAGGGTGGAATCACCAGCATATGAGTGGATAGGGTAAGATGTACAGCTTAGAAGGTCATTGATGAATAGAAGGAAGAGAGTTGGTGATAAGGCAGAGCCCTGAGGAACACCACTGTTGATAGGTGTAGCAGAATAACGATGGCCGTCTACAACAGCAGCTATAGAATGACCAAAAAGGAAGCTAGAGATGAAGGCACAGATAGAAGGATAGAAACTGCAGGAGGGCAGTTTGGAAATTAAAGATTTATGCTGGAAATTAAAGATTTATGCCAGACTTGATCGAAAGCCTTTAAGATGTCAAGTGCAATGGCAAAGCTTTTGCCAAGTCCTGAAAGGAGGATGACCAGGAGTCTGAAAGGTAGGTGAGAAGATCGCCAGAGAAGCGTCCCTGATGGAACGCATACTAACAATCAGAAAGAAGGTTGTGATAGGAAAGATGCTTTAAGATTTTTCTGTTATGAATTGACTCGAAAACTTTTGAGACACAGGATGTTAAAGCAATTGGACGATAGTTAGAGGGTTGGGAATGGTCACCCTTCTTTGGGACTGGCTGAATGATAGCAAATTTCCAGCAAGAAGGGAAGGTCCAAGCTGATAGACATAGGTGAAAGAGTTTACCTAGGCAGGGTTTAAGGAGAGAAGCACAGTTTTTGAGGACAACAGGAAGGACTCCATCTGGCCCATATGCCTTGTTAGTATTGAGGCCAGTGATTGCAGAAAATACATCAGCTGAAGAAATTTTAATGTCAGTCATGAGAAAGTCAGAGGGGGGAAGTGATGGAGGAACAGCACCAGAATCGTCTAAGGTGGAATTGGAGGAGAAAGTCTGAGCGAAGAGATCTGCTTTATTAGAAGAAAAAATAGCTACAGAGCCATCAGAGTAGAAAAAAGGGAAGGATGATGAGGTAAAGTTGTTAGAAAGGTTTTTGGCAAGGTGCCAGAAGGAGCGAGAAGGAGTCAAGTTGGAGAGTTGAGAACATTTAGCACGGATGAAATTACTTTTAGCAGAGTGAAGAACAGACTTAGCACGATTCCGGGCAGAAATATAAAAAAGATGTGATTCAGGGGTGGGTTGGCTCCGGTACCTTTTATAGGCCCTCTCCTTGTTGCGGACAGCATTAGAACAACCGTGATTAACCAAGGCTTTCTTGCATTAGTCAGAGGATATGAGAAAGGAATGTATACTTCCATGCCTGAGAGAATAACCTCCGTAATGCGCAAGGCACACTGAGATGGCTCCCAGCCAAGGAAGCAATAATCATTCCAAGGAAAATCAAAGAAGTACTGCCTGAGGGCCTCCCAATCTGCAGCTCCAAAGTGCCACAGACGGTGTTTCTTTGGAGGGTCCACAGGCCATACCTGAGCGATAGGACAGGTTAAAGTAATAAGGTTATGATCG
>JAGKTI010006646.1:0-23729 GCA_018397915.1 Birgus latro | reverse complement strand
ACTTTGGCGAAAGCTTTGTCATTGCACTTGACATCTCAAAGGCTTTCGATCGAGTCTGGCATAAATCTTTAATTTCCAAACTGCCCTCCTACGGTTTCTATCCTTCTATCTGTGCCTTCATCTCTAGCTTCCTTTCTGGTCGTTCTATAGCCGCTGTTGTAGACGGCCATCGTTCCTCTCCTAGACCTATCAACAGTGGTGTTCCTCAGGGCTCTGTCCTATCACCTACTCTCTTCCTTTTATTCATCAATGACCTTCTAAGCTGTACATCTAACCCTATCCATACATATGCTGATGATTCCACCCTTCACCTTTCCATTCGGTTCCTGCAACGTCCATCTCAGCAGTTACTTCAACAAAAAAGGGATGAGGCTATGGAACACCTAATGTCTGACTTGGCTCGTATCTCTGATTGGGGTAAAAATAATCTTGTTATTTTTAATGCATCAAAAACTCAGTTCTTACACTTATCAACCCGACAAAATCTTCCTCAGGATTACCCACTAATGTTTAATAATGAACAGTTATGTCCTGCATCATCCTTGAACATGCTTGGGGTTTCATTCTCTTGGAATTTGTCTTGGAAAGAACATATTACATCTCTTGTGAAATCTGCTTCCAAGAGATTAGGTGTGCTAAGCCGATTCCGAACTTTCTTTACCCCTGCACAGTTGTTGACCTTGTACATGGGTTTTATTCGCCCGTGTATGGAGTACAACTCTCATGTGTGGGGAGGCTCCCCACATGCAGCTCTTCTCAATAGGGTGGAGTCAAAGGCTTTTTGTCTCATTAACTCTCCTCCTCTTACTGATTCCCTTCAACCTTTGTCTCTTCGCCGCACTGTTGCATCTTTATCTCTCTTCTATCGCTACTTCAATGGTCACTGTTCCTCTGAACTGTCTGCTTGCATCCCTCCACCTCTACGATGGGCACGTAGTACCCGTCTAGCAACAAACTCTCATCCCTTTTCTGTCCAACTCTCTAATGCAAGAGTTAACCGTTACTCCCAGTCCTTCATTTATGCAACTGGTCAACTCTGGAACTGTCTTCCTCTGTCTGTATTTCCTACTTCCTATGATCTCCAGTCTTTCAAACGCAGTGTGTCCAGGCATCTCGAATTGAACGGATCTTGAATTTGGCTCTCTTTTGTATTGTTTTTGCTTTTTCTTGGAAGGAACAGTATGCAGGCCTGTGGCCTTTGGTTCCTTCTTCCTTGCATAAAAAAAAAAAAAAAAGAGCGACCAACACAAAGAAAAAGCCCTCCAGTAGGGACTTGAATTTTTGGATAGGGTTGGTTGAGTGCAAAATGTTTCGCCAATATACAGAAAAGGGATTTTTTACTTATTTAGCCTATTTGTTTTTAACTTTGGTTCATCAAAGCCTGACAGTTTCTTTAGTGTGTTTTATTACAATTTTTTGTCACAGTAGAGGGGGGGGGTATTCTCTATTACATTTTCTTGGGAAATGCATCTTTGGAGCATTTTATGATCATCCTGAAAATTACTTGCTATGACTGGTGTGGGGATGCGGGTCTTGTAAGAGCAATGATTTCTGACCATGGTGCTGTCTGTCAACTTTCTTGGTCATTATTTCCTACTGTGTAACCCTCTATAAATCTTTCTGAATGAACCAATGAGGTAGCTGAGTGAAGCATGACAGCCTAAGCTTTGCCTTGCAATGACCTTGACACACCCTAGGCAAGCTGGGTGTGACCCCCTTTGTCCACAAGAGCAAATGTTTTCAAACATGTCCAAGTTGTGTTAAGGCTGTGCTCCTATGCAGTGGGACATGGTTCAGCATTATCATCAAAATAATGCAGCAAGCCTTAGGACTTCTAGTAGTCATTATCTAGTGGTCATGTGTTTAAAGCATAACAAAGTGTGCCGGTACAATGAGGATGGGCACAACTGGCAGTGCAACAACACTCTGCCACAGTCTGAGCAATGTTCACACCAGGTTGCGGATGGCATTCCTATCCCTGCCGAATTGGGTGAGAACGCTGAAAAGTAGCAGCTTCCTAAGGTAGGTGGCTGGCCTAGTTTTCAAGTGGGTTTCAAGGTTAGGTTTTGAGGTGGTCTGGATAGCTCATGTTATGGAAGGGTAAAGCCTCACCCCCCACCCAATTAGGTACTTGGTCTCTTTTTCTGACGGATTTTCATGCATTTCGATCAATTTTTGATGGTCACTTTTGATGGAAATGCCTGTTTTTGCCATTGTTGGATGATAAGGAGAGGGGTACAAAACAAAAAGATAGGACATTTGCAATAAAAATGATCATTAAAAAAAATAAAAATAAAAATAAAATAATCGCTGATTTAGGATAGACGAAGCTGGGTTCAGTTTATGTAGTTCCAATTACAGTAATAACCATTACTGATACCAGAGTAAAAAGAATTCCCACGTCAGGGCCAGTAATGTAATGCAATGGTTAGGGCCAATGGATGCCAACAGTGTGCCCAAACTAAAACCTTCATTTCAACCTACAATGAAAAAAATCAGGATTGCATTCAGGTTCCTCCCAGCAGCTTTCTACATCAAAACCTAACTTGCAGTAAATTCTCCATTATCTGGTGCTTCTGGCTTGGCTCCATAAAAGCAATATCCAGCGAAATTATGCAACATTCAGGAAGTAACTGGTGGTTCTATGTAATATCTGGCTGCGAGGTGTTACAACCAGTTCCTCTGCAGTAGGCAACCCTGCACCTGGGAAAATCATGCATGGCACCAGCCAATCAGAATCTGTCGGAGAAGCAGCTCACCCGGCGCACTGAGCCTACCGTCGTGCTCTCATTCCCTCCCATAGATCTCGTATAGTAAAGATGTGTCTGTGTGCTCTGCTCCTGTGACTACATGGTTGCAAAACCCTTGTGCTGTGACTTACTCTGTGGTCTCCTGTGCCTTGTTCGTTTTTTGTAAAGCTCATGGCCTCTGAGGGCTCTTTGTCCTAGTGCTCTATTGGGGTCTTGAAATTACGAAAGCAGTGGTGCCATCTTCTCATCCCACATGCCTCACTTGTGGTCCTAAAGTGCTCCGTGTCCAAGTGCCCACTACTGTACTTGACCCTAATTGTGCGTGATGGCTGAGTTTGTGGCTTTTGTGGCGATGCCCTGGCTGCTGCAAGTCCTGCTGGTCTAGTGTATCATCCTGGTTATTGTCTCCATGGCTCCTCCATCACCTGCTAAGAGGCACTGTATTGTTTTCTCCATGGAGAAGAAGATGAAGACAATCGAGGAGTTGGAGAAAGGCTGGACCATTGGAAGGATGATGGAGCACTACGACATGCCCCAGCCAAGTTGCAGGATCCGTGGAAGAACAAGAATCCATCAAGATGCTTTTCCAGGGTGAACATGGCATGACTGTGTGGCAGCAAGAGTGCATAATGATGGCCTAGCTATGTCCTGGCAAACTCAGCCAGGTGTGCCTGAAGTGGTTTCGACAACAGTGTGCCAATGGCGTGACTGTGCGTCCCGCTGAGATGAAGGCTGCAGCCACCAAGTTTGCTAAGCAACTGGGGATTGCAGATTTCAAGACGTCTGAGGGTTGGCTGATGTTGTTTAAACTTTGACATGGGCTGTCTAACTAGATTACCTATGGCGAAGTGTTGGATGCAGACACTGAAGGAATTGATGAGTTTCACATCATGCTTAAAAGCCTGATTGATGTAGATGGATTGTCTTAATCAGGTTTATAATGCTAATGAAAATGGTCTGTTCTTCAGGTCTGTCCCGTCTAATACCTTGGCTGACGAGAAGCAGAAGTCATTACCTGGTCGTAAGGAGAACAAACAGAGCTTGTCTGTTTTGTGCTGTGCCAATGCAACAAGCTCCCATCATCTGAAACCTGTTGTAGCAGAGCAGGCCAAACAGCCACATTTTCACTGGGGGATAATGGATAGTCTCCCAATTATTTATTTCCACTTGCTGAAGACTTGGTTTACAGCCATTATCTTCAAAGACTGGTTCAACAATCATGCTGTGAAGGGGATTATCCATTATCAAACAAAGAGTCTTGGCCTTGCCAATGACCAAGTGAAGGCTCTGCTGCTCCTTGACAACACTCCTGCTTATCCTTCTAAGAAGGTGTTGGTTGGAGATGGTGGTCGTATCAGGGCCATGTTCTTGCCCCCTAATTCAACCTCAATCTTGAAACGATGGACCAATGTCTTATAGCGGCAATGATGTGGCTGTCATGGAAGAGGTTTATGGATGACGTGATAGTTGTGCTTGAGGACAGGAGACAGCGGCCCAAGGCGAGGACAGTAAGAAGAGAGGACCTTGGCCAACCTCAAGTGGTAGCTATTCCCTCAAGCCTGCGATCTATAACTGGGCACAGGCTTGGAGAGAACTCTCTGCACTCATGCTTGAGCATGGTTAGAACAAGCCCCTTAAGGATGAAGAGACCCATAGATGACTTTACCGAGATTGAAGCTCAGGACTTCATCCAGTGTATGGAAGCAGCAGAAGAACAGCTGACTGAGGACACCATCCACAACTGGCTGGATGTGGACAGGGGAGACCCTGGGTACCAGACTATGTCCAACCACAAAATTGAGGAGTATGTAACTGCAGGGGGCACCGAGGATTAAGGGGAGAAGGAAGAGGGGGAATATGATGACAACGAAGTGGTGGATATCCCAAGGCTCCAGGAGATCTGTGATGCAATGGACATCCTTCTCGTCTGCTGCAAGCATCCTAATCGGCAGCCCATCATTACTGATGCCATGGCCAAGTACATGCGACAGGGCCATGACACTGTGATAAAGCTCCAGTCGAGAAGGACCACCATGCAGTCCTCCATTGAGTCCTTTTTCCGTCTGGTGAGTTGGCCACTCTGTCGAAACAGCCCTGGACCTCCTTGCATCGTCCTCTGTCGACCCAGCCTTCGACCTTCTCGTACTTGTCTGTTACCCCAACTCTCTATTTCCTCGCACTGGCCTCATTTATCCCAACCAGGCACCACCACGACCACTTCTTCACCTCAGCCAAGCACCTCGGCCATGGCACCACCTTCAGCCTAATCGAGAGTGGTGTCTCCATTTGAGGTCTCATCTCAGTCAGAGGCCTCATTGGAGCCCCACTTGGTATCCTCTGCCACTCCACCTCTGCTGCCTACTCCAGCAACCTTGGCGGAGATCGAGCCTGAGGTGGAGGAACTGGATTAATCTTCATGGAAGCAATTTGGCACTAGACCACACGGGAATAAGTGCACTGTACTGTACTGCATGGTGTACAACTCTACCCTCCATCAATGCCAACGTGAGTACATACAGTAGTACACTATGTACAGGTATACCCCAGTTTAACGATACAATTGGTTAGGTAAAAACCTATCATTAAGTGAGGTATCGTATTTTGGGGTAGACTTAACATGTACAGTAATGCGATGTGTTTTTCAGCCTAGGGTTTCCCCTCTCAACCAAGTCTAAAACCCACCCAAACAAGCCAAAAGGCAAGTTTAAAGCCCTAAATGGCCTAACAGCTGTAAACAAAGCTAACCTAAACCTAATGACTGTAAATAACTCACTAAAACCATCTGCAAATCTGAAAAACGTCAAATATAAGTCTGGAAAAAAAACAAGCTTAGTAAACTGTACCCCAAAATGACAAAATCTGAAAAATGTCAAATATAAGTCTGGAAAAAATCAAGCTTAGTAAACTGTACCCCAAAATGACAAAATCTGAAAAATGTCAAACAAAAGTCTGGAAAAAATCAAGCTTAGTAAACTGCACCCCAAAATGACAATGTTCAGTCCATCTACGACTAAAACACATTATTCCAAGTTTAAAAACAGTTTATAATTCAAGCTAAACACACAATTTTAGTCTAAAATATCATCAAAATCATTTAGTTTCATTTTTGAAGGCTCCAAAATGCTTGCATTCGTCGGCCTCGGTCACCTAATGGCGGCTCTCCATGCTGCTCGATCTATGGCAGCCTCCCTGGTCAGTCCCTTAACCTTGAGGTCACACTTAATGACCTCGTCCCATGCCTTTCTCGGTCTACCCCTCACAACCCCTCCCCCAATATCAACACTTCTCACCAACTGCACCCAATTATCATCCTCCATCCTCTCCACATGCCCAAACCATCTCAGTCTACCTCTCCTCATCACAACACCAATACACTCCAGTCCCATCCTATCTCTCAACTCTTTGGTCGTAATCCAAGCCCCCCCAGGCCTTGCATGCAGAGACGCACAGAACATCCACCTAATCATTGTCATTTCTGTACGTTTCAGCCTGCAAATATCCTCTTCCTTTACTGCCCAGGTCTCACTACCATACATCATCAAACTCCTAACACAAGCTGCAGACAAAGACCCCTTAGCACGTAGAGAGAGTCCTCTCAATGTCAGGAGAGGCAAGAGCTCCCTGAACTTCTTCCAACCACTTCTCATCCTAGCAACTGAGCTAGCTCCAGCCCCACCTCCAGCACATAACATGTCTCCCAAATAACAAAACTCTTCCACACACTCAAGAGACTCACCAGCAAGTTCAATCCTTTCACGCCTAACAATCTCCATCTGCTCTCCCCGACATGCTGCACACATAAAATCAGCATTATCTCGCAGTCTGCCTCTAAAACCACATCTCTTGTACACCCTTTTATTACTAACACTGCACAAGATGGAATTACTTCCCACACCTTTGTGGCAAAATGCACATGGCCAATCTTCCTCTTCTTTGACTGTACTGCCACCAACCCTAGATATCATCACTTTTGTTTTATCTGCATTTACCCTTAAGACCTTGTGCTCCATACCATCTCACCACTTCCTAAATCTTTCCTCCGCCTCCCTTTCATTCTCTGCAATCAACCCCAATTCATCAGCATACAACATCTCCCACAGGAATCCATCTCTGAAGTCACGTGAGAGGGCTTCAAGTACCACGATAAACAACAAGGGACTCAAAACTGACCCCTGATGCACACCAACATTCATGGAAAACTCGTCACTCAAACCTCCATTCACTCTTACCTGGGTGCGAGCACCCACATACATGGCCATAACCACCCTAACCAGCCACTCTTCCAACCCAAGCTTTCTCACTGCCTACTTCACCACCTCTCTAGGGACTCTGTCAAAGGCTTTTCCAAATCAACAAAAACAAAATACAGTTCCTTTTTCTTTCCAATATATTTTTCCTGAAGCTGTCGAACAATGAATATGGCATCAGCGGTCCCCCTGCCTGGCATAAACCCAAACTGCATCACATCAATATTCACTCTTTCTCTAATCATACCTTCTAGAACTCTCTCCATTACTTTCATTATCTGATCTAAGAGCTTTATACCTCTATAATTTCCTCTTTCCAAGGGATCACCCTTCCCTTTGTACACATTTACAATTACACTCTTCAGCCAATCATCTGGGATAACACACTCATATATAATCATATGTATCAGGTCAGTGACTAACCTCACCCCAATATCTCCCGAGGCCTTCAGCATTTCGGCAGTCAACCCAGACACATCTAATGCCTTCCCCACCCGCATCCTGCCTATTGCCTGACTCACAGTAGCAGCGTCAATCAAAGGCCAAGGGCCAAACACTGGATCTGCTGCCTCCAAACCTACCCTGTCCCAGTCAAACTCCTCATTCAACAACTGGCTATAAAGCTCTCTCCATTTTGTTTTTGAAGGCTCCAACATGCTTGCATGCGTCGGCCTTGGTCACCTAATGGCGGCTCTCCACGCTGCTCGATCCCTGGCAGCCTCCCTGTTCAGTCCCTTAACCCTTAAGTCACACTTAATGACCTCGTCCCATGTCTTTCTCGGTCTACCCCTCCCAACCCCTCCCCCACTATTAACACCTCTCACCCTCTGTACCCAATTATCATCCCCCATCCTCTCCACATGTCCAAACCACCTCAGCCTACCTCTCCTCATCACAACACCAATACACTCCAGTCCCATCCTACCTCTCAACTCTTCCATCGTAAACCCAGCCCCCCCAGGCCTTGCACGCAGGGACGCACTGCACATCCACCTAATCATTGTCATTTCTGTACGTTTGAACCTGCGAATATCCTCTTCCTTTACTGCCCATGTCTCACTACCAAACAGCATCACACTCCTAACACATGCTGCATACAAAGACACCTTAGCACGTAAGGAGAGTCCACTCAATGTCAGGAGAGGCAAGAGCTCCCTGAACTTCTTCCAACCACTTCTCACCCTAGCAACTGAGCTAACTCCAACCCCACCTCCGGCACATAACATGTCTCCCAAATAACGAAACTCCTCCACACACTCAAGAGACTCACCTGCAAGTTCAACCCTCTCACGCCTAACAATCTCCACCTGCTCTTCCCGACACGCAGCACACATGAAATCAGCATCATCTCGCAGTCTACCTCTAATACCACTACATCTTTTGTGCACCCACTTAAATTGGCTGAATTATGCCTGCATCTTTAATATCCTCACTGTTCACCACTACTCTTCCTTCATCATTCTTCAGATACTGCTCACCTACAATATCCCAATTTTTTTTTTTTTTTTATGTGTCCGACTCTGGGCATAGGTTTTACAGCCCGCTATCAAGGCCCAGCCGTCCTCCTACATACCATACACCTCTACATGTCACCACTTCGGCTAACACCCACTGTCCATACTGAATACATGCTAGGGCTGTCTCATACAGGACTGGTGTATTGGTATTAGCAGGGTTATTTTTACGACATGTCGGCAGGTCTTCTGGTAGATCAGTTAAGCCTGATTTAATGAAATTCAAATCCTTAAACTGTTCCCTGCCCCAGCGAGGATTCGAACCTGGGTCCCTCGGGACTGCAAGCCAACTCTCTACCGATCGAGCTATCCCTCTTCACCTGATTTGCCACCCTAAATATCATATTTTTCCTTTCCCCATGATTTAGGTTATCAAGTAAAAGTCTCTGTGACTCAGACTTCGCCCTGTATACCTCTCTTCTAGCCCTACGCTTGGGAGCCAACTATTCCTCCCTGTTACCACCCTTCTTCCATTCCTGGAAAAGCCTTCTTTTCTCCTTAACTGTGGCTTCTACACCCTCATCCCACCACCAAGTTACTTTATGTCTTGGTGGGCCTCTTGTCCAACCACGTATTGCATCAAAATCGGTAAAAAAAAAAAAAAATCAAACCCCATCGTTAAACCAGGGTTCGGCCATCGTTAGGCGGGGTATGGTACTATTTCTACCCCCACCGTTAAGCTGGCGTATTGCATCTAGGGGTATCGTATACTGAGGTATACCTGTACTGTATCATTACTGTACTGTATTTTATACTTAGTTTTCGTCTTTTACTCATGGGAAAGTTTTAAGGAATGAGGGCTGAGACAGATAGCAGCACAATATCTGGCTTGATGCTGAATGTCGAGCTGTGTGTGTGGGGGGGGGTACTATGCAATATCTGGCATTTCATTTTATACGGAGCAGGAGTTGGCTGAATTATGTCTGATAATTGAGAGTTCATTGTACCATATATGTATTCTGATAAAACTTCGTCACACAAGCGTGGCAATTCCACTTGTCTTCTTACATTTTCACCTACTTAAGGAAAGTAATTTTAGTACAACATGCAACACAGATAACTGCTTGTTGACTTTAGATGACAAAACATACATGGAAGAAATTAATTTTACCTATTTTAGGGTATTAAAGGAACCTGCTTGGATGCTCACGACAGCTTGTTTACTAATGATCTTGTCTACCTGACCTGACAGCCTAACTGGGAGGCTTTGCCCCCTAGACTTTTTAACCATCCCTAGGATTCCCATTGGACCAAACTTTGGAAGCCCCCAGTTCCTATTAAACCAAAACTTCTACCCTAACCTACCCTAATCAACCTGTGAAAGACTCACTTGAACGAGAAATCTGGACAACCTACACTTGTGTGGTAAAGCATTAACCTTATTTCAACCTGCTATAATGATAATATTGCCACAACACCTCCCAGACTATAATGCTGTATTTATATTTCACAATCATGGCTAAAACAATACAAAATACAGTCCATTCGCTTAATATGTGAGTTTCTATGATGCGAAATGTCTAGAGCACAAGGGGGGGGGGAGAATTAAAGATTCAGTTATGCATGAACTGGTTTTGAAAACACAAAATTGGGAAAGTAAAGAGAGCCAAATCTGACATCATGCCGCAGAGCACGACCTACCCTTGTAAAGCACGTGAGGAAGTGACAGAGGTCATGACATCAGTGCACCACGTGATGCAGCGGGCATTAGCTGAGCCTAAGCAACCTTATGCGGTGAATACAGCCCCCTCATATACACAAAACCACACATTTTATTTGCTATCATTGCCATGCCCCAGTCCCAGCATGGGTCTAGGGCACCGTAACTGCTTCACCCTGCCTTGGAACCCCATCTTTTCAAGTCAACTAAGACTTTCCAGCGTAGATTTTACGGTAAGGGGCTAGTGTGTGGGTATACTTTTTATGTATATGTGTTGCATGTCCCATAATGCACAGGTCAAATGACAGAGAAGGGGCCAACAGGGGTGATTTTTGAGGTGGCCACTCCAACAATGAGAATTTTCCTCATAAGGTATTTGTAAAGTGCAAAATTTCGAGGGGGCAAGGTCTTCTACTGCCCAAATTCTCGTGTATAAGCGAATGGACTGTATATTCACTTAAATTATAAATCAATACACAGCAAAAAGACCTTACCAGTTCACTTCTTATTCTTATATTTTCCATACTTTTCTTATTACAGTCAAGTTGCCTATGGCACGTGCTTCTATGCCACGGTTTTCTATGACACGGCAAGGTGCCAGACTCCCCCCCCCCCCCCAAAAAAAAAGAACCATGCGCATAAATTAAACTATGGCGCAGACGCGGCTAGGCCTGAAGTGCACGGGCAAATTCCCCTGGCGGATGGCACACTCCCCTGCTTATAAATGAAGATGGTGATCACTTCAACTTCATACTAAAATTGCTCCAACTGTGGTCTTTTTTCTCTCTTATGAGAAGGGTAAACTTCACTAAATTCATTGTGTTAAGTAACGAAACATTAAAAATTCTTTGGGTATTGTGACTAGTTTATAGGTTTGTTCGTAAAACAGCTATGAACTGGTTAGTAACAAAGCACCTATCTCTGAGCTAAGATAAAGTATAATGCCTCCCATCATCATCATCACGTATATAAGAATGATTATTAATGTGTTGAACGTGAGTTTTGTTGACACTTGAGCATACAAACTTAAAAAAAAAAAAAAACACTTCTTCAATCAGTGTTTGACCAGGCAGCCTCTGCCATGTTTAATGTTTTGGTTGGTCAGCTGATCTGTGTCTACTTGGCCGACCTTTTTTTTGGGATGATCTGCAGCATGTGGTATTGCCCAAGTAGACACAAGGCTAATCACTCTCCCATTTTTGGTGCCTATTGTTAAGTGTAATACATGTATTGACTGATTGTTTGATTGTGTGCATGTGTAAAGTGGGGAAAAATGGGGAAAAGTGGGGTGAGAAGGGGGACTCTGGGTGAACGTCTGGAACAGGGATGCACAACCTTTTGGACTCCTCGGGCCACATGATCAAACTTAAAACTCACTGAGGGCCGCAAAATTTATTTTAAACAAAAATGTAGAAATTTTAGGTGCTTAATGGTAAAAATATAGTACTTAATCCATTACGTTACAAAACTATGATTAATCCTTACCTGGCATGCATGACACAGTCTTCTTAATGTGATTTTTGACACTGTGATTCATAGACAAGCTTCTTTATGTTGGGTTGAAACTTTGTTGTTGCCAGTCGCAAAACAGAGTGCAAACTTTCATCACTCAGCCTGCTTCGAATGTCTGACTAATTTCGACTTAGCAGACTAAATGTTTGTTCACATATATAGGTAGAGCCAAATAAGTTTGAAAAAATAGCAGCCTTGTTTCTCAAATAAGGATATTGATCTTTGGGCAAACAATTATAGAAACTGAGTAAGTCCCCTTCCTTAAACTTTGTATGAAGAATGTCACTGTTCTGGAGGTCAATCAGTTCTAACTGGGCTTCTACTTCCACGTCTTCAGGTGATACAGAAAAAAGGTTGCAACAACATCAAGTTATTCCTTTCTTTCTTGAGGTTTCCAAATCTGTTGTCAAATGCCTCCCTGAGTTTTCTTACTGTTGTTGCACAGTGTTCATTTTTCTTACATACACTGTGTTTCACACACATTAGTTGGTAGTTTGGGAAGTGTACTAATTCACCTTTGATTAGCTGTGACTGAAACAACTTTAGTTTTTGTTCAAAGGCTGTCACATGGTTTGCTAGCTGAGAAATAAGTTGGTTATTCCCTTGAAGTCTACGATTTAAATTATTTAAGTGACTTGTGAGATCAACAAGAAATGCCAGATCGCAGCGCCAGTCCACATTTTCAAGTTCTGGGACTACTTTATTCTTTTCATTAAGAAATATCACTATTTCATTCAGAAGACTGATGAATCTCTGCAGTGTATTTCCCTTGCTTAACCATCTAATTTCAGAGAAAAATACTAAATCACCATACTCTGCTTCAATCTCATCAAGAAATTGCTTGAACTGCTGATGATGCAAAGCTGATCGTGACTTAATAAAGTTCAATGTGGAAACTACAACTTTCATTACATGCTCGAAGTTCAGTTCTTTTCCACACAAATCCTGTAGATGTATTATGCAGTGAAACGGTTTCAGTTCATTTTTTCGCTCTCCAAGGTGCTCGATTAATAGTTGTACCAAACCATCCTGCTTACCAATCATTGCAGGAGCCCCGTCAGTTGATATGCCTACTAAATTGTCTAAATTTAATTCAACTGCTGAAATCTGCTCTAGTAGTCCACTCAATAAATCTCTGCCCTTTCAAAGAACTGAGGCCAACAAGTTCTTCAAGCACAGAGAAGTCGTCTGTTACACCACGTACAAACACTACTAACTGAGCTGTAGATGTTACATCAGTAGATTCGTCAGTTGCTAGGGAAAAGTACACAAATTGTTTGGCTTTTTCTTTCACCTGGTCTACTATATCACCTGACAAGTCACAAATTCTAAGGTGCACTGTCGTACGACTCAAACTGATATTTTCATACTTCTTCACAACATCTGGAGAAAGTTTTTGATCAGCAATAATAATACATTTTTTAATGAAATCACCTTCAGAAAATGCCTTTGATTTTTTAGCCATCAGATTTGCAATTTCATAGCTCACTTCTGTTACATCCTGTGATTCCTTATTTCTCTGACTGAACATGTTTTTCTGAACATCAAAACCTTGCATCAGTGATTTTATTTTCTGCTTCCTTAGTTCACCTGTGATCTTTTCATAAGACCTGTGCTTTGTTAAATAATGCCTTTGCAAATTATATTATCTGAACTGCTATTTATCAATTTATTACCTTTTATTATTTTTTACCTTTTATTACCTACTAAGGGCCACCAGAGGGTTGCTTGAGGGCCACATGCAGCCCGCGGGCTGCTGGTTGTGCATCCCTGGTCTAGAACCAAATACCATTTTTCCCATAGGTTTAGTTATTTCTATGGTACGGTTTTCTATGGCACAAGCCCAGTCCAGAACCAATTAACCGTGCCTTAGGCGACTTGACTGTATTTTATGGTGGTCAACAACTGCTTGGTGGTGATTTTATTTCCCGTAGTTTTTATCCACGTTTTGTTTTCCCAAAGCATACCGTTTCTTGAGTGGAATGGCAGACATTTAGAGTTACTCAAATGTATCAAAATTCATTTGGTTTTCCATTTCGGAGTGTTTGGTTACGTTACCACTGGTCTGACTAGGTTAGACTAGATCATTCATGCTAGAGTAAGGTTAATTCAGATTGGGTTTGGTTAGGTTATGCTTACTTTTGTTATAGTAGGACCAAGGAATACTGGCCGGTCTGGGTGTGTCCTGTCACCTTGACACTGTTGCCATACTTCCAGCTGACCTCCCGTACAGCCAAGGCCATCTAAAAATATTTTTAGATGGCCTTGATACAGCCCGGTATAGTTTTACTTGTACAAAAAAACCTATGTTTTTATGAAAGATTCGCTTTTTGTTAGTAATTACAAAGAACTCTGTACAACACCTGGCAGTGTTGCTTGTGCGGTGTTACCACACACACACACACACACACACACACATTTGGGAGTGCTGGTCCAGGATAGTTTGTCACCTGAAAAGCACATAAATAAGATAGTGAGAGAGACATATAAACTCTTGACCAATATAAGAGTGGCATTTCATTACATGGATGAGAAGATGATGAAAAAATTGATAGTGGCCATGATCCGGCCCAGGTTAGAATATGCAGCAGTAGTGTGGTCCCCACACAAAAAGAAAGATATAACCAAGACTGAGAGAATACAAAGAACAGCAACCAAGATGGTCCCTGGTCTGGCAGATTTGCCATACAGGGAGAGGCTGGAAAGGCTGGATTTGCCCTCCTTAGAGGAAAGGAGAAAGAGGGGTGACATGATTGCAGTGTTCAGGACCATGATAGGAGTAGATAAAATTGACAAAGAAAATCTGTTTGTGTGGGATGAGAGAGCAACAAGAGGACACGGAATGAAACTAAAGAAGCCAAGCTGCTCGAAGGACATCAAGAAATTTAGTTTTCCGTATAGATGTATAGACCTGTGGAATAGCCTGGACAAAGAGATCGTCCGGTCTAAAAACTTAAATGAGTTTAAGGCAAAATTTGACTTATTGAGAAACAGAGACGGGACCCCACGAGCGTAGCTCATTTCCTGTATATCACAATTAGGTAAATACACACACACACATGTAAGCATGCATGCACACACACACACCATAATAATAATAATAAAATAATAATAATAGTAATTGCCCTACACCATACAGTACTCCCTTAATGAGAGTGCACCCCCCTCACACACACACACAGAAGGAGAGAGAAAGAGAGCAGGATGTAAATGGGGGGGCTGTACCAAGGCCATCTAAAAATAGCCTTGGCTGTACAGGAGGTCAGTTGGAAGTATGGCAACACTCTAAATGTGATGGGACACACCCAGACCGGCCAGTATTCCGTAGTCCTACTATAAGTTATTTTTGGGTGGGATATATCTTGTTCGATTAGATGGTTTAGTTTGTTAAGGTTAAATTATGAGTATGTATGGTTACACTAGTAAATGATAAATTTTGGCTGATTTGAATAGGTCTGAGAAAGTTTGCCATTATGCTTCAGGGTATGCATACACTTTAACCCGTTCAGTCCCGACCGGTTTTTTACCCAGCCTACCCCCAGATCCTGACCTTCGCTTTTGGTGAGAAACATCAAAAATTCATAGAGAAATCGCGATCCTGAAGTTAGAAATGTTGGTACAGGTGTCACTCAACCTTACATTTTCCTTCTTTTTCAGGGTACCTGGCTAAAGAAAACGAACTATGGAAGGGTTAACTAATTCAAGCCCCTTTAAATTACGTATTTATTTCATTTATTTGGTACGAATTTATGTGTAGTACAAGTCTATATTAGTTTTCACACAATAATATAGGTGTTTATAAGCACTGTTCACTCACCTAAAACCCCAGTATATGGTACCTTCCTTTAAGACATTACCACCTCATCATTTTTGTTTGTTTCTACCTCTTGCTTCTTTATTTCTTTGTCCTCCACCTTAGGAATCACTTCCACCGTGAATTTCATCATTGGAGAGACCGTGGGGCAACATACCTTTATTGGCCATGGTGAATTGCCCAGTGTGGGGGGGAGGGGAGGTTAGGTGGGGCTAGGCAGTATCCCCATTTGACAGCAGGTAGAGGAAGGTCTCCCACATATGCCTACCAAAAATCACCCGCGAATGTTGAAAATTGTGCACACAATGGGCCTTGCAACTGAGTGACGTACGATGTACGTAGTTGGGTCTGTCTGCATAAAAAAGTAGCGACATGCATCGTACGTCGGTGGGACTCAGCGTTAAGGTTAAGCAGCAGAAGCACCTTACCATTTTAGTTCTTTTTCCTGACAGCCTTTTATATATTTTTTAGAAATTATTTTTGAGATGGTAAATGAATGTTTCACATTAAATTTTTTTCCCTACTGTTTTTAGCCACGTTCCTTCAGCTGTATCAATTGTTTCTCAAGTGTAACAAAAGACGCTTCCAAAACATGTCCCAGTCGCCTTCTCTTCCTAGCTTTACATTTTAATCTAACTTAACCTATCCTAGCAGTTTATCCTAACCTAACTTAACCGAGATTCAAATAAGTTCTAGCGGTAAAATAAGAGTGATGCAGCGATTACAGTTGTTTTCTTACAGGGCCATGTTCTTAAGGAAAATAATTTTAGTATTAGATACATCACAGATGATTAACATCTGATTTCGATTAAAAAATATTGGGAGAAAAAACAAAATACATCAACTCATACTTTGCAAAATTACAGAAAACTGCCTGAATGCCACTGATAGCATGTTTACTGCCAATCCTGCTGACTGGATATAATGTCAACACCTAACAAAAATGTACTGGTATGCAATTTAAAAACCATAAATAGTAGTGAAAGCCTAATTCAAGGCTTTGAAACCTAACTGGGGGACTTTGCCCCCAAGACCCCCCAGTGATTATAACCTACCTCACAGTGTGCAAACTAAACTGTGCAGTAGGTAAAATCTGAGCCAAAGCAGTATCATGCATTAAAAGCATTCAGTATAACAAGGTGTGTTTGACAATCATCACACAACCATGTGATGGCAACGGTACCGATAGGTGCGATCATGAAGCAAATCCTTATATACATTACATGAGACATTTATTAAAATATGATACAGGTTAGCAAAATAGCACTTGGCGATTAAATTAAATCACTTCATATTCTGTAAAATCTAACATACAGTACGCACAGTTTGAAGTACAATAATGGAACCCCCTACTTATGAATGTTTTAAAAAACATTAAGAAAAGCCCACAATGTATGCAAATTATAAAGAATAACATAGGATTCTGTCAACACTTCATTCCAATTGGAAATCTGGAAGTTGCATGTCAATGTCATAATAATCACGGTTTTAGAAAGTCCGCCATTACAAACTTCGGTGAGGCATAAGGAACAAGATGATGATAAAGGGAAAAAGTCAACAGAAAGCAACCATTTACCACCATGAAACGTTATAAAACTACAGAAAACAAACTGGAGTAAGCACAACTGAATTAGTAAGCCCCTTCTGTTGCATTATGTCAAACATAGGATAATGTTTACCAACCAAAACACCAGATTCCTAAGAAATAATCATGTGAATCAATTCACTGCAGTTTTAAGTCAACTTTCGTCTGTGATGTTTCTTCTGCAAATTAAAAATAAGCGAGATATTGTGGGGTCTAATGTGTGCAAGTGTTGGGGGTTTGCTAATGTTTCATCTAATAAAAATGAGTTTTTTTCCTCAATGGTGCATTATGGTCACAGGCAGCATGCTTTTGTTTTGTCTGGTACATTATTATTTGCAAAGGGAAGGAATGCCTTCTCTCTGAGGACCTAAGGAAACATCTTAGAACCAATACTCTCTCCTGTTAAATAAAAGCAAACATTCACTTCTGGAAAGTCAATAATCACCAATCTTCTCAAAACACTGGACACTTGGACTGAGGCATTAAGTCACAAACTACCAGTAGATATAATTTTTCTTGATTATGTCAAAGCATTTGGCACATTCCCTCCACATTCGTCGAGGTTAGAGGACACAGACCCTTGCGAACGTGGAATTTCTGTGAATGTTTGGTGTGCCCTCCTGTAAATGCCTCTACAGCCGCAAATCACCCCCTGTGAACAAGTGTGCACATACTGTACCTAATAAACTATATCTTGGACCTGAAAGCAGCATAAAATATCACAAATAGCAACAGACCATCGGTATAAAATAAGTTTAAAAACAAATACGTTTTGATTGGGTATAGCTGTACTAAGGGTAAATATGTCCTGCGACTGAGTGCGTCTTGTGCACAATGCACATCCACGTGAGTGTGGGCAAGTCATCAGCTACCCCAACTTCTTACAACCAAACCAACGCACTCCAGCCTCCAGTGCGGTGGTTTGGTGCGGGCCTGGTTTGGCGTGAAATGACTCACAAGTGTCTGCACTGCTACAGTTTGCGGCCATGAATGGAATCTTGGCTCTACAGAGGGGCAATCTGTGAATCTGCGAGACCTACGGAAGTTAAATTTGCAAATTAGGAGGGCTGCCTGCATGCTTCCGTGATTGGGTGCCCAAACTTACCTAGTTCAAATACATGGGAGGTTAAGAGACTTAGACGTTTCTTTTAGGGCTCCCATCATCCACTCTTGAATGCGGAATTCATCTCAATATCATATACATAGTCTCCAAAACTTCTCTAATACCCGTACAACACCCTACACAAACCTATATTCCCAAATTTCTGTTAGATAACCACCTGTCAAACCAGCTTTAAAAGCACCTACTGATGGGGCAGTAACAACTTCGGGAAGGGGATTCCAATGGTTGACAACGCTCACACTAAACGAGTTTGCTCTAACCGCTGTTCTCCAGTGTCCTCTCTTTTTGAGCTTACATGTGTTCGTCCTGGTGCTACCTCCGCTGTATTCAAAGAACACACTATGATCAATGTTATCTATCCCTTTTAATATTTTAAAAGTTCCCACTAAATCTCCTCGATGTCATCTCTGTTCCAGCGTTGTCGGGCCCAGTTGATCACACCGTTCCTCATAGTCCAGGTCCCTGAGCCCAGGTACAAGCTTAGTCATCCTTCGTTGTACCCTCTCCAATTCATTAAAGTCCTTCCTATAGTAAGGTGACCAGCTCTGTACTGCATATTCCAAATGGTGCCGTACTAGGGATGAATGTAGGGTCTTGCACATATCCAGATCCATGCGAGGGAAGTTTCTTCTAATCAGTCAAACCATCCTGTTACCCTTGGCTGCAATTCTTGTAATGTGTTGGGATGGTTTTAAATCCGATGTTATCAACACTCCGAGATCCTTCTCTGCTTTTGAAGATTTAAGTTCCTCTCCATTCAAGGTATAGACATATCCCGGATTTCTATGTCCTATATGTATTGTCACACACTTACTACTATTAAATTTGAGCAACCATTTATTACTTCAATCCTGCAGTCTCTCCAGATTCCTCTTCATAGCTTGAATGTCCTCAAAAGAGTTAACTTTTGTAAAAATTTTAACATCACCTGCAAACATGATGGTAGGACACTCGAGCTCCTGAGCCAAATCATTTATAAATACAGTAAGACCTCACTATAATGTACTAATTGGGGCTCAGGCCAGTCCGAAATATGCGATTTTCCGATAAAAGCAACATCCGGACTTACCCCTGCTAATCAGGACTTTTTCCAATATACAGTAAGACCTCACTATAACGGACTAATTGGGGCCCAAGCCAGTCCGAAAAATGCGAAATTCCGATAAAAGCGACATCCGGACTTACCCCTGCTAATCTGGACTTTTTCCGATATATCAGACATTAGTCCGGATTGCATCAGTGGTTTTCACCACCATTGCAGTATTGTACTGTGTTATACCTTCACTACATTAATCAAATGGTATAATAATACTGTACTGTGCACTGAAAAATATGTCTTTTACTTGTCTTATTGTGGTGAACATAGCTGAAGTGGTCAGGCAGTCCGGACTGCTTTCTGGCTTTATCGGACTTTTTCCGATATATAGGAGTTTAGTCCGGTAGCTCCTCGAGTCCGATAAAAGCGAATTCCGGTCTACTGAAGTCCGTTATATCGATGTTTTACTGTATCAGACATTAGTCCGGATTGCATCAGTGGTTTTCACCACCACTGCAGTATTGTACTGTGTTATACCTTCACTACATTAATCAAATGGTATAATAACACTGTACTGTGCACTGAAAAACATGTCTTTTACTTGTCTTATTGTGGTGAACATAGCTGAAGTGGTCAGGCAGTCCGGACTGCTTTCTGGATTTATCGGACTTTTTCCGATATATAGGAGTTTAGTCCGGTAGCTCCTCAAGTCCGATAAAAGCGAATTCCAGTCTATTGAAGTCTGTTATATTGAGGTTTTACTGTGTCAGACATTAGTCCGGATTGCATCAGTGGTTTTCACCACCATTGCAGTACTGTACTGTGTTATACCTTCACTACATTAATCAAATGGTATAATAATACTGTACTGTGCACTGAAAAACATGTCTTTTACTTGTCTTATTGTGGTGAACATAGCTGAAGTTGTCAGGCAGTCCGGACTGCTTTCTGGCTATATCGGACTTTTTCCGATATATAAGAGTTTAGTCCGGTAGCTCCTCGAGTCCGATAAAAGCAAATTCTGGTCTACTGAAGTCCGTTATATTGAGGTTTTACTGTACCAAAAACAGGACTGGTCCAAGTACAGATCCCTGTGGTACTCCTGAGGTAACATCTAACTTTTGTGACTGAATTCCTCTGATTTCCACAAATTGATCTCTGTTTGATAAAAAGCCACTAATCCACCTTAACAGGTTACCACATACACCAAGGACTTCCAACTTCATCAACAATCGGGCATGGGGTACTGTATCAAACGCTTTCATACAGTCTAAATAATTTTTGTCAACTGGTATGTGTTGTTCCACTGCCACTGGCAACTTTCCATATAAACCAGAAGGTTGGTCAAGGTGCTTCTCCTTTGTCTAAAACCATGCTGCTTGTCACTCACCAAGTTGTTCTCTTCCAAATGACTCACTAACTTAGACCTTATCAGTATTTCACAAATCACACATCAGTGATACTGGTCTATAATTTAATGGCACCAACTTGTCGACCTTTTTACAGACTGGGCACACTTTAGCTGTTTTCCATAGAGTTGGTATCTCACCTGTATTAACTGAACCAATTATAATCATTGTGAGTGGCAGTCCTAGCTCCTTACGACATTCATACAACAATTTTGGGTGAATGCCATCTGGTCCCATGGCTTTATTAACATTTAGTGTTTTCAATAATTCCTCTACCTCGTTGACAGTAACAGAAATATCCTCAATCATTGGAACGTTGTACACCTTATCAAAATTTGGCATATCCTCTTTAGATTCCTTAATGAAAACACCATGAAAGGCTTTGTTAAATTCATTAGCTGTCTCGAAATCATTCTCAGTTAAGTGGCCATCTCTTTTCCTAACTCAAAAAACATTCTCCTTCAAGTTAGTTTTACTGCATATGAAACCCCAGAAATGTTTTGGATTTTCTTTGATATCCTCACATAACCTCTTGGTAAAATCCTTCTTCGCCTTCCTTACAATGTTTATGGTTTTGTTCCTCTCCTGTTTGTACTCCTCCACTCTTTTGGTTGTTTTTCTTGCTCTGAGCCTTTTCCATGCTCTTTCTTTAGCTTCTATCTGGTTTTTCACTTGCTTCGTGATCCATTTCGGTTTGGGTTTATTAGTCTCGCATTGCACTCTCGGTACATGGTCCTGTATTAAGTCATGTAATTTATTCACAAGTGTTTTGTTCATCTCATCAATAGATTTACCTTCAAAAGTCTCTCTCCAGTCCACCTCTGACAGCTTTCTCTTCATAATGTCATAATTTCCTTTATGAAAACAGTACTTTGTGGTATCTCTGTCATTCAACAGTACATGTTCACTATCTACAACAAAATCAAAAGAAACAACCGCGTGGTGACTTTTTCCCGAAGGAGAACATGTACTAACATTTTCCACATCATGAATGCTCCTGGAAAAAATGAGATCCAACCTGGTAGGGTTATCACAATCTAAATTGTGGGTATGCTCTGGTGTGTCCTGGTACAAAAAACAATCATTTACAGCATCCAAGAAATTTTGTGCATCAATTACATGTTGGCCACTTCTTCGTTTTCGTTTTTCGTTTTTGTTTTTGAAGGCTCCAACGTGCTTGCATGCGTCGGTCTTGGTCACCTAATGGTGGCTCTCCACGCTGCTCGATCCCTGGCAGCCTCCCTTTTCAGTCCCTTAACCCTTAAGTCACACTTAATGACCTCGTCCCATGTCTTTCTCGGTCTACCCCTCCCCCAATATTAACACCTCTCATCCTCTGTACCCAATTATCATCCCCCATCCTCTCCACATGTCCAAACCACCTGAACCTACCTCTCCTCATCACAACACCAATACACTCCAGTCCCATCCAACCTCTCAACTCTTCCATTGTAAACCCAGCCCCCCCAGGCCTTGCACGCAGGGACACAGTGCACATCCACCTAATCATTGTCATTTCTGTACGTTTAAACCTGCGAATATCCTCTTCCTTTACTGCCCAGGTCTCACTACCAAACAGCATCACACTCCTAACACATGCTGCATACAAAGACCCCTTAGCATGTAAGGGGAGTCCTCTCAATGTNACCCCTCCCCCAATATTAACACCTCTCACCCTCTGTACCCAATTATCATCCCCCATCCTCTCCACATGTCCAAACCACCTCAGCCTACCTCTCCTCATCACAACACCAATACACTCCAGTCCCATCCTACCTCTCAACTCTTCCATCGTAAACCCAGCCCCCCCAGGCCTTGCACGCAGGGACGCACTGCACATCCACCTAATCATTGTCATTTCTGTACGTTTAAACCTGCAAATATCCTCTTCCTTTACTGCCCAGGTCTCACTACCAAACAGCATCACACTCCTAACACATGCTGCATACAAAGACCCCTTAGCGGGGAGTCCTCTCAATGTCAGGAGAGGCAACAGCTCCCTGAACTTCTTCCAACCACTTCTCACCCTAGCAACCGAGCTAACTCCAGCCCCACCTCCGGCACATAACATGTCTTCCAAATAACGAAACTCCTCCACACACTCGAGAGACTCACCTGCAAGTTCAACCCTCTCATGCCTAACAATCTCCACCTGCTCTCCCCGACATGCCACACACATGAAATCAGCATCATCTCGCAGTCTACCTCTAATACCACTACATCTCTTATGCACCCATTTATCACAAACACTACACAAGATGGAATTACTTCCCACACCCTTGTGGCAAACTGCACATGGCCACTCTCCCTCTCCTCTGATTGTACCGCCACCAACCCTAGATATCATCACTTTTGTTTTATCTGCATTTACCCTTAAGCCCTTGTACCCCATGCCATCTCTCCACATCTTAAATCTTTCCTCCGCCTCCTTTTCATTCTCTGCAATCAATACCAAATCATCAGCATACAACATCTCCCATGGGAGTCCATCTCTGAAGTCATGTGAGAGGGCTTCAAGCACCATGATAAACAACAAGGGACTCAAAACTGACCCCTGATGCACACCAACATTCACCGAAAACTCATCACTCAAAGCTCCATTCACTCTCACCTGGGTGCGAGCACCCACGTACATGACCATAACCACCCTAACCAGCCACTCTTCCAACCCTAGCTTTCTCATTGCCCACTTCACCACCTCTCTAGGGACTCTGTCAAAGGCCTTTTCCAAATCAACAAAAACAAAATACAATTCCCTTTTCTTTCCAATATGTTTTTCCTGAAGCTGTCGAACAATGAATATGGCATCAGTGGTCCCCCTGCCTGGCATAAACCCAAACTGCATCTCATCGATATTCACTCTTTCTCTAATCATACCTTCTAGAACTCTCTCCATTACTTTCATTATCTGATCTAAGAGCTTTATACCTCTGTAATTTCCCCTTTCCAGGGCATCACCCTTTCCTTTGTACACATTTACAATTACACTCTTCAGCCAATCATCTGGGACAACACACTCATATATAATCATATTTATCAAGTCAGTGACTAACCTTACCCCAGTATCTCCTGAGGCCTT